>DF241963.1:0-66529 GCA_000507305.1 Breviolum minutum Mf 1.05b.01 | reverse complement strand
GTTGTTGTTGTTGTTGTTGTTGTTGTTGTTGTTGTTGTTGTTGTTGTTGTTGTTGTTGTTGTTTGATGTTGGTTGTGGTTGTGGTTGTGGTTGTGGTTGTGTGCAGAGTGCTGCTTGCACGCATGATTCGATCAGGTGATTGGTTCGGTCCATGTTTCAAGCCTGCTTTTTTCACCATCTGTGGGAAAGCCAAAACGTCATCCTAGAATAACACTGCTGCTAAAGTTCAGCAGCTAAAGTGGGAACTTCTTGTTGGAGTCAAAAGTCTCTTTCATACTCTTCCCTTGTTTCTGGGCTTGGGCTTTGCATCCCGGCTTGCTGGATCCGAGGAACCTTCCTGACAATGTTTGAAACTTGCCTGCGCTGTTCAAAGTTTTCTTGTTCGTGCCCCACGAGCAGGCATGCAACGTTCCACTGCTTTGTCGTGCCTAGCTGTGGCCCCCATCAGGGAACTGCAACACAGAAGTCATTTTGGGCACTGCATGTCGGCTGCGAGCTCGTTTGTCTTGTTAAAACTGCAAGGAAATATTTTTTGCCAATTGGGGACCGCCTTGCCGCGTGGTTGTCGAGAATGTGAGCGAGTGGTTTTCGATCTTCTTCTTGGTGTACAGGTGCTGCCAGCACAATTGGGATGTAAATCTAACCAGCCTTGTCGTTCAACAAGATGCCGACTTTTCGCCGACAGATAGCAAGAAAAACATGGTTGACAAAACCTCTTTGCGCGACAACTTGGCCTAAAGCCTAACCGTCATTCCGTAGAGAGACAGGGCGACGCCTTGTTTCAATGTTACCTCCATTGATTGATCATTTGACTTGTTTTTGTAATGTTCCTCTCAAGCATGATGTCCGAACTCCCGTTTTACCTGTCCCGATGGCAGTTGGTTAAGATGGTGCTTCACTGATTGCTTTGGCTTTAAGGTAGCCGTGGCACTGGATGGAGATGTAGACGCTTTTCTACGCGATGATCGCGATGGAGGTGGTGAACATCATGGAGCGACCAGAAGACATGATGCTGGAGGGAATGGAGGGGAGTTCCAACAAACACAGCCCGGAGAGGCTGGTGCAAGGATGGTCCGGTTGGGCAACATCACCCAGCCACTCAGCGCAAGCAGCAGATAGTGGAGCCAGGAAGTCTACATCACACAGGAGACTTCCCAGATCCTCCACTATGACCGGCTTGGGTGCAATATCGCCATTGGCAAAGAGCGCTAGCCCGTTGCAACGCCAACTGACGTGCCAGTATGGAGAAGAGTTGTGGCGATTCTACGACGTTCGCAAGTCGATCCAGTCCGTGCAGCCGTCTATGAGGGCTCTCATCGCCTAGACGAAAGCCTGGCGCAATAGCGCCTAGACGCAAGGCACAGTTTGCGAACGCCGACCCCTTCGTGGCCAGTCCTGACGAGCTGAAGGCGTTCCTCCTTGAAGAGCAGGCCAACTTGAGCCAGCAGAAGTTTCAAAGCCTGAAGACTATCATTGCTGGAGCCGAAGGTTACACCAATGTGAAAAAGGCTCTGCAGATTCTGGGCGCCCAAGAAGAACGCAAATCCGGAGGATCCAACTTGTAACAACGACAGCAGTGAAGAGTCGACGGAGCAAATCTTCTTGGCCATCGAAGAGCAGAACATGGATGAGGACCAGGCTCTTTCTTTCATCTCAAATTGGGAGAAGCATAATAAGAAGAGGACCTGGTCGGAGAATAAAGCTCTGAATCTGGCCAGGAAGAAAGATAGGCGGCGCTTCGAAGGTAAGAGCAATCGCCCAGACGACGTGACAACAGGAAGAAGCTTTCGATTGAGGAACTTAAGAAATCACTCGATGCGGAAGATGTGACAAGCTCGGTTACTGGGAGGAAGACTGCGCCAATGAGCCAAAGAATCCGTTGAAAAAACCGCAAACGACAACGCAAGGTCAAGTCTTTCTGGGTTTTCCTGGATCTTCCTCTCACCAAGCGCTGAGCTCATTCATCGTCATGGACATGCCGGGAGAAGTTTCTCGATCTATATAAAGCTTGCGCGAAATATACAGCGAAATGAGACCAACATATAGCCAATTGAAAGGAAAAGACCGCAAAATGTCAAAATTGCAAGACTTGATAGCAACATGGAGAGAACGTAAGAAAACCGACGAAAATCAAAAGAAAAAAAAGACAAAAACAAAACATCCAAAACTAACCGCGTGCCCGATTGGAAGACCGAATTTTGATGAATCAAGAACATACGTTTTGGAGAAGCTCCAGGCGGTTGAGATTTCTCGGGGTCTAAAGTCAGATAAGGCCCAGTTGCTGAACGTGGAGAATTTGAAAGCTTTAGAGAAGCGGGCTTCACAAGCGTCATCCCTTTGATTCCTCTAGAATGACATCGAATGCCATCTCATTCTTGCAAGATCAAGGTGTCTTCTTTGAGCTGGAGGTCTTCGAAGTTGAAACGCAGAGTGAGCTTCACCTTGGCAGGCGAGGCTCTGTCTTTTTCTCAAGCTCTATAGCTCTATATTGATATCAGAAGTGAAATAATTTCCAGATAGTCTTCAGAGACGCGGTCTTTGGTGATGTTGATCGTGAAGATTGGCAATCATCTTTGCTTCCATTCCTACGAGTGCTGCGTCAAGACTGCTCCTTCAATCCAGGACAAGAACAGTGTCTCAGGTGACTGACGCAAAATCTTTGTATGATGCTCTGATCACAAACATACTGCTGGACCGAGCGATCATCGTGGAATCCATGAGGAAGTCTTCTAGGACGTTGCATCGGTCTCCCCGTCCACGAATGCCGGCAGACATCCTTACCAAGGGCGATCTGAACAAGTTCAATGGTGCTTTGGGGGAAATCCTTTGAACTTCTTGCTTTGGGCAAGAAGAAGAACTTAAGCAGAGGAAGTTGAATCCATCCACCAAAAATAGATCCAATTCAGCTTTGTTGAAAATGAAAAGCAGATCTGAAGCAACGAATTTGTTCGAAAACCTCCGACAGGTCAACAGAACTTTGGGGTGCTGTTTCAGTGTTACCTCCATTGATTGATGCTTTGACTTGTCGGTTGTTGTAATGTTCCCTATCAAGGGTGATGTCCGAACTCCCCCCTTACCTGTCCCGATGGCAGTTGGTTCAAATGGTGCTTCGTTGATTGCTTTGCCTAGCAGCCAATCATGTCAACCTGGTGAAACGGAAGAGAATGTGGGCATTTGCCAAATGGGTTGTTTCAGCATCTAAGAGTCAAAGAGTAACTTACCAAATATTTGCTGATGTTGTGATCATTGGACTCTCGAGTGGCCAGGTGCGTCCTTGGCTTTGCGGTGTTGAATGTCATGAATGCTGTGATTTGTCTTGATTATTGCCGCTACGATAAGAGCATTCTGCCACGTCGTTTGCCAAAACCTTTGCCATCAGTTTGGCCGACTTTTTTTTGTTCGGAGACTGGCCGCGTACTGTTTTATCACAAGGTCTTTGTACAGCAGACAATGCGCACTGCAGTCATGGACGAAGATTTGGCCTATAAACAGAGGCAAAGACCTTAACTTAGCACTTATTGCGCAGCTTGTTCAATGATTTCAGATCGCAGAGATTTTGACAAAAGACAGTATATCTTCAATGCTGTGCATGCCAAAGATTTTGAGGCAAAAGGAAATCGACCAGTACATTAAAAAGGTGGCCACCGCGTGGGGGATTGCTGAAATGGGCTCAATGATCATGTTCTTCCCCAAACAGCAGAAGGCTTAGGGGCCTCTTTCCAGATAGCCGTTTCCCTTCTGGAAGTGCGGGTTCGGGAAGGTGACGGACGACAGACCTAAGAGGAGAAACGATTCTGGGAGTCGCATATTCTGCGTTTCAAGATTCAGTCTCCGCATGTCTCCACATGTCTCCAAGAAAGATCAGGCTTTCCAGGATCGCATTTTTTCGCCAACACGTGTGATCTGTGAATGAGATTTGGCACTGTTCAACATCGCAGTCACAATATGTATATATTATATATGTATACATGTACATTAATATGTATATATATACATGCACACAAATATATATATATATATATATTTACACATGTTCATGCTTATATTATATGTATATATATATATTCATTTCTTTTGATTGGAACCTTAAGGGCCTTGGAAGGTTCCAAACCCGGAGACAAGAATTGCAGGTGTTGGTGATACACTTGAACTCTCAACCCACAAAGTTGACCATGAAAGGTTATGATCATTTGCCTGCAAAGTTATGTCTGAGGTCAACGAACTTGTGGCGAAAGTGAATTTCAAATTTCGTGGCTGTGGTGATTTTAAGAGGAATGTATGGGCAAGCATCAATGTGTTGGTTACACAAACCATTTTTCGCATTTCAGGTGGACTAGCTTCCCGAAGCCGCGCCACCCAGATGCGATGCTCCCGGCAGGTGAAGACGTTGTTCCAAGGGCTAGATTCCACAGGAGATGGCTCAATCAATTTGGAGGAATTTTCGAAGCTGGTGAAGTCGGATAAATTGGCGTGCCTCGACATGATTTCGGAGACAGAAGTGGGTGCACTTGCAACCGCTCAGGATTCAGAGGAGTGATCGAATAATGAAATCAACCATGTTTTGAATTGCAAGTCAACCTTCAACGATATGCGAAGCTTCACTGTTGATTCTGTGTCATTAACTTCGTCTTGCGCTAACTTGAAGTTCACATCTGTCTTTCAACTTGCCCAGGTTTTGGATGAGTCAGCTGGAGTTTCTCCAACTTTTAAGTTTGGCAACCTTTTTCTAGACGAAACTTTGGGAAGGGACATGGGCTGCTCACGGTTACCCATGTCGTATTAAGGTCCAGGCAAGGATTTTGAACTTTGATTCGTCTAACGAATGGACCAGATCATTTGAATCTGCCAGCGCTCAAGGTTGGAATACCACGACTTGCTGCAGCTCTTTGAGTTCCTCAGTTAGCTTGAGAGGGCAAAGCAGAAACACGACAGACTTGTAGATTTCCCGCAAAGTGTTGATAGGTAGGGTCCACGAACAAGGAGCTGTTCAGAATTCAGATCAACTTCTTCGCTGTTCGCATTCTGCAGTGACTACGCAGGTTCTTGGACAACGGTGACGGGCAGATTACGTTCCTTGATTCTTTGATGGTTTAGGGTCGGGCCCACTGTGTGAGACTTTTGCAGTCGGTTTCTTTTGCAAATGCAGGAACGATCCAAAAATAAACGGAAGAATGCACAGATGCACATCGTATATGAAGCATTGGTCAAATCGTGCCCAGGTTAACCGAGTTCATTGATGGAGCTGCACGACTTCGAGGTGGTGCAAAAGCGATTGATGTTTGGCGAATGGAAACCAAATTGGAAGTGCTCTTCGAAGAGGCGAGACCAAGCGGTCAACAGTGTTCCAAAACATCTCGTATACAATTCTTCTCCACGTTTCTGTGCCTTGAAATTGGGCGCTGTGTGAATTTTTCAGTTCTCACCCCAAGACGGGTTAACGCACACTTTCACCTTGGCCTCAAGTCTTCGAACATTTGTGACATGCTGGATGGGAGTCATTGGACAGACGCAGGCATAGTCAGTTCTTGCACTGAGCAAACGAAAATAAAGAGTGGTTTTCGGTATGTATCATCCTTGTTCAGGTTCTAGAAGCTTTGTCAGAATCCCGCGAAAGGAGGTTGGTCATGGATTCCGTGTGGATTTTTGAGTTGTGAAATGAAAACATGTTTTTGTATTTTTTGTTCCTGTTTCGCTACTCCAGTGCTTCAGGAGATCCACTGTGCAGGATGTTTTGCGTCAATCTCATTTCCAATTCATCCATAGTGTGGACCTTATACTGAACATGGTTTTGTCAAGTACTCCTCACGGGTGAATCCTTCAAGACTGCGAGCTGTCACTTGCGGTGCTTTCGGTTTTGCAGATGTCAGCATGCATCCTAATCGTTTGATTGCTTGAAACCCTCATTTGGACCTGGACGGACTGGTGAAGCTTCCTTTTGAGGCAACTCTTCTCATCTAACTCCAGCAACTGATGCAATGTCAGCGGCTGCTCGAAACTCTTTACTTGTCGATGAAGAAGAAGAAGATGTCATACAGACCATTGTGCGAGGAAGACGCAATTCATTTTTTGGCTGATGCACTTGGTTTTTCACGGCTGGCCGAGCCTCAAGCATGTCTGTCATAGCCGTAGAACTGCTTGGAGTCCTGCTTTCCACACCTGAATCAAACCTGGAAAATCCAAAGTTTCACCACTTCCGGGACCTTGTAAGGTGAGCTTTTCGGCAAATCGCCCTTTTTTTTTTTTGGCAACTTGGGTGAACACCCAAAAAGTTTCGCCAGTACAGCTGTAACTGTTGCTTCTCCGCTCTGCTTAAGGCAGGCACCGCAACACAGGCAGGAGTCGATGGAGATAACTGTAGCTTCTCCGCTCTGCTTAAGGCAAGCACCGCAACACAGGAAGAGTTGATGGAGATCTCTTGCAAGCAAGAGAAAGGATCTGGCAGGAATGATAGGTGAATTGAGGTACACATATGCATGTGTATAAAATATATACACACCCACATTTTTTTTTAGACGCTAATTGTTACTCACTTGTTTTGTTTGACAGGTCATACAAGTAAAGAAGTGCCCAGATCTGTGAGTTTCATTCGACTGAAAAAAAAACAGTCGGCGTTCTTTGGATGCGTGGGATGCCGCTCTGATTTGTGCAATCATCCGGGCAAGAGGTTTTGGTTCCCTTGCTTTCTGTCCCTGTAGTTTTAAGTGCATCAAGCTTGGGACATGTGACATCCCAGTATCTTGAAGGGATCACGTATCATACTGATATCATGTTTCAGCCATTGCAAATCACTGGGTTGGCGTGACACATTAGAGCTCAAGAGTTGCTTCATGGAAAGAGCAGTGTTTCAGAAAGCAATAATCGCATTCTTGTGACCTTTGGGACGTATTACTCACTTGATCCCATTGAATAAGAATGGGAGAACCTTCGAGTCTCACTGGTGATGTGGGTCCAGCCTTTCCAGTGGTCATTCCTGTGGGACGTGGGTAGGCCCAGCTTTGGGTGATGAAATGGATGGATTCCCGGGGCTGTGTCGGCTGTGTCTCAAAGCTTTCAGGTGCCGGCACCCCAGCAGCCACCGCGACGACCGTGACTACGGAAGCAACGAGTGATTCTGGCGAAGGTGCCCCGCACTGGGCTAACCTGACCAGAGATAACCGAGATAACCATAGTCGGTGCATCAGTTGTATTTATCTTTGAAAACTGGAACAGTGGAGTTTCGTTTTTTTTTCCCAGTTTCGCTCTTAATGCTCTGGGATTGACTATTCGTCAGCCAATGGCGTGCGAGTAGCCACATCTTCATGTGGTGGTTCGTACATAAGAAGTATCACGCCTAGACAGGCAACGTAAGCTTGGCTTACGCATGGCAGTGATGCCAAAATATTGAAACTTCTGGGGAAGAATACCTAAAAATCATGGCATTCCTCCTTCAATTTCGGTGTGTTACGAAAGTTCCAGAGGGTGTGTAAGTTTGCACTTACCATGCACACTGAATGCTAGTGAAAGATCACGTCTGGTTCCGGATTCTGTGATGAAATAATTTCGCAAAGCAAGTAAGGTACGATCACCACATGCAAGTCTGGGCCTGCAAGTATACCCACGATGCCAAGCACTTAAACCAAGAGGCTTCAAGGAATCAACTTTACGTTTTGTTTGACAAGGAAACAAATGGAACTGGGGATGGTTATTCATCCATTGAAGTGCCCGTCTGAAAGCTGCACATGCTGGTTGAAAGGAACAGTTCCCAATGCATCTGCTTCCAAATTAATGTCACGGAGTTGCCAGTTACTGTGAACCCCATACTGTTTCTCCTTTCCTTTACTCAAGTTAACTGGTGGTTCACTGTTCGTGAAAAGAATGTAGTCAGCAGTTAGCTCGAGATCACTAATATCTTTATCACAGAATCCATGGTGGTTGCTCCAGGTGAGTTGTTGGGCCCACAGATGGTAGGACGGATTCAAAACCTCTAGACTTGATGATTCAAATCGCGTTTGCTACAACCATAATTGGTCCTTATTTGCATATGTTTGAGAGCCTCTCCACTCCAATTTTGCAGAAGGTGTGTTTCTCACCTGTGGCACAGCCAAGTGTTGTCAGTGAGAGTTGTTCCGATCCCTGATGCTTTGTTTTTGCAATCAAGTTCCAACATTGCGCTTTCTGGGTTTTCTGGATTTCTCTGAATGTTTTTTTGATTGTTTGAACTCAGACAACTTCCCTATCTAGAAATGATGGCAGTGCAGGGTCAAGAGCTGACAAACTCGTAGGTGCTGAAGCAGAAGCCGCCATGTGGAAGGCTTTGAGTGCAGCTGGAGGAATTTCACATTAAGATTTCACTTTGACAGAGGTACCCTGGTACCCTCCAAAGATATCTCAAGATCTTAGTCCCCTTGAATCATCCTGGAAATGATTCAAGAAGAAATTTAGGAAGCACTTGCAACTGTCACGTGCATCGCAGGCCTTGGGAGATGTAGTCACCACGAGGCTTTCAGGGCGGATATTGAACGTGTGAAAAGGTGCTGCTTCCTTTGAAGACAGACCCCAAGTGTCGAAGATTTGTTGTCCAAAAGCATGCTGATTCAAAAAAAAAAGTGTGAACTTGAACACCCTTGACTTTGACCTTCAAATCTTGGAATTGTGGATGTTTCTGGGAGGTTGCGACTGGCAGCTGACCGGATCTCTCAGGCACAATGTGTAAAGTGTAAAGGACTGTTGTCATTTGATTCTTCCTGGTCTTCCCATAGACCTAGACCAATCTGTTGGCCGAAAGGGGTACGTAGAAGATTCAATTTAAAGAGCGTTTATGAATTGAGATGACGGATTTTCCCAATCCTCTGCGGATATCATCAGGGCGCGCCACAGCCAAGCGCACCACCCTTCACCAGTACCAGTGGGCTCCCTCCCATCGGGCCAGGCTCAAGAAAAAGACTTTCCTGTTTTGTTTGAAATTGTCAGATGCGTCAGATGAGTCAGATGTCATAAGATGATTTGGAGGCCTTGGCATGGGCGCGTTACCATCAGTTCCAGTCTCCGGAGCTGGTCCTGGCCCTTGGGGAAGTCCCCCACCAATGCCACCTGTCGTGGGGCAACTCGGGGATCTGACGATCTGACGATCTAAATCCTTGGCATGTTGGGTTTTGAGCATTTCCACTGCGGTTGTAGAGTCGAGATCCCCAAAGAGGTGAAACTCATGTGGAAGACTGACCTTCGGCCTGGCGGCCTGCAGCTGACTGAGGTTGCTCCTGCGTGTCTTGGTGGGGTGTGCCCTGCAGTAACTGCCTTGGAATTTGATGGGGATAAGGACAAGTCGTACTACCTCACTCCAAGCACGTTCAAACTGTCTTTATTGGTGAACAACTTGCACTGTAGCAAGCCTGACATCGTCATCTCAAGATTCTTGGCATAAGCGAACACAAAGCACTTTGCTACAGAATTCGCAGGGTCACGCCTTTTGGTGAGGTCATTCCAAGAAGATACCATCAGCACAAAGCTGGGAGTCCTAGTTTTCTTGGTTGTTGATGAGGGAGTCCAGGAGGTGAAACAGCCTTCTGACCAACTTAGTTTTTTGGCTCCCTCGCTCCCTTCCCTCAAGTGATGTTTGTGACTTCAACTGCAACGCATGAAACCATTGAAACATATTGAAACCCATGCAACCGAGATTCAACCAAGGCCTTGCGATGCTTCTTGTGACCTCAAACAATGCTGCCCGGCGAAGGGGATATTGTAGCGAGTGTCGCTTCAGAAAAAGGGAGAAACAGAGATCCGGAGGACTGACCATTCTAAGAGTTAACGATGCACCCTGCCATAGTTGATCACTCTGGTGATTGTTAGTGAACATGGCTCAGTTTGGGAAAAAAGGCTCATCTCTGGCTTTTTTGGAAGCTGTAGTTGCTCTAGAGATTTATGTTTTAAAACTGGCACACAGCAAACACTTTTGTAGAGCCCCTGCAAGGCACTGAAGGCAACGGCGGTCCTATCATAATGATTTACATGAAGGACTCATGGAGTCTCGAATTTTTCACGGCACTCGCAACTTAATGCCGGTGGTATATTTGATTGCGTTCGCTATGCTAGTCACACTACTCATTCTCGCTTACTTACTCTTGTACCTGGAGCTGTTTGTCGCTTTCAGTTTTTCTGATGCCTAAAGCTTAAACAGTTTCGCGAGTTGCAATTTCCCAAAATCTATGTTTTAGTCCAATCGCCCTTGGCTGGCCGGTCCTATGGCGCTTCCCTCAGAGCCTGCACCATCTGCACCTGCCTCAAGTAGCGCAGTAAGGCAACGAAGGTGTTGATAAAAACATGTGTAGACAAGGTGTTTCAACGACATGAACGACATTTTCAAATCCTTGGATATTCCTATAGGATTCTCCAATCCAGTCATAGAGCTGGTGTGCATTGTCATTGGTTGGAATCATCCCCTGTGTTGAATAATGACAGGCGGCTGCGGCGGGACTTGGAAGTGTTGCAGAAATCTGGCAATCCGCAGATCCTGGTGCGACCTGCAGAGGAGTTTCTTTGAACTTTGAAAAACTTTGACACCAAGCTGTGAGTTCTCAAGCTGTGAGCCGAGCCAAGTCCAAGGTGTCTCATGTGAGAGAAGTGAACCTGAAGATTAAAATCCATGCAGGACAATCTACTGGAGTGGCACTTTGTGCTCCATGCCTTACCAGAGGATACTCCATACAACAAGGGCTGCTACCATGGCAAGGTGATCTTCCCAGCTCAATATCCTCACGCCCCACCAGCCATTTTGATGATGACCCCCAGTGGACGTTTGGAAACTGGGAAGCGGCTCTGCCTCAGCATGACAGACTTTCATCCTGAGAGTTGGAATCCCGCCTGGTCGGTTGAAACCATCTTGGTGGGTTTGCTCTCATTTTTCATCTCAGATGAGAAAGGCTACGGATCTGTCAGAAGCTCTGAAGAGCAACGTAAGCTTCTGGCCGAGAAGAGTTGGGAAACAAACGCGGAGTCTGCGGTTTTCCAATCTCTTTTTCCTGATTTTCTCGGTGCGCCGGAGACTGTTGCAGCGGACTTGCCAGCTGTGTCACATGTCTCATCAGACTCCCCGGAAAGACTCGAAGAAGGATTGGCCATGGAGGCGGTGGAGACACGCTCGGAACGCTCCGGCAGTGAACTTGAATGCTGGATTTGTCGTGACGTCACCGATGAGCCTTTGATCCAACCCTGCAGATGTCGCGGATCCATGAGTGGTGTCCATGCCAGTTGTGTTGAGGAGTGGATACGAAGCCACCGGCGAACGGCCAGGGATGATGCTCCTCCACGTTGTTCAGTATGCCACCAGCCCTACCAAGGCTTTGGGCAGAAGTGTCAACACATGGAATATCTTGAAGCGCGGGACTTTCAAAGCATTGTTTATCAACACCACTTTTCCTTGTTTCTAGCAAGTAACTACACAGTATAGACACAGTGTTTTTGACTTTGGCTTTCGATTTGATATGAGTTTTCCAATGTGTTTCACTTGTATCAATGACTCAAGGTGAACAGGTGTGATTCCTGCCACAGGCTCGGAGCGTGTGCCGCGCTTCCATGAATTCGTGTCGCACAACTGCAGGAGCTCCCGAGATGGGTCCATGAGTCCATCCTGAGAATTCATCGTGGTTGCTTTTCGTATCTTTTTGTTGTCGGTTTGCAGTTTTTGTCCTACATGATTTATCATTATTTTGGGAATCTTTTTGGACGTCAAAGGTCCAGATCTGTCAAAGAATTGCAGCCAGGGCTATGGGTGCCCAATGTGGTCGCACGCTGCTGCTTGTTGTGGGCATGATGCTCTTTCAGGTGCGAAAAACGTGCGAAATGCCTCACAGGCTTCGCTGGCTCTCAAACCATTTTGTAAAATCATCACTACATGGAGCCCTGTACGCTGTACGCACTGCACACCCTTTCAGGAGTGCGCCATGGACGGGGACCTGCCCATTCCTTGGCGCGTCTTGGGCGTCAGCCTCTTTGCCTTGTTGGCCTTGTATCGTTTTATGATTCTCATGGTCTCCTTGCCACCGCATCGAGAAGCACCTGCACACCGTTGTCTACAGCCCTTTTTTATTGCTGACACACGGGAGTTGGCCAAGCACATGGCAGAAGCTGCAGCCGCCAACACGGACTCTTGGCAAAAATGCTACGAAGCCGGATGAAGGCCACTTTGGAGGAAACGGATTTGAGATGACTAGTATTAAAAGTCACCCAGCCCAGCTCTAGAAATCATAAGCGCAATGTCTGCCTGTCAAGTCATTTGAATAGCAGCATCACATTTTTTGCGAGTCTGGTGTAAAATGTACAGTGTTTTTTTTTGCAAGCGGTTGACCGTCAAGAAAAGAGCAGTGAAAAGAGACAGCTAATAAGCCAATCCAGTTCATTAAAGTTAGCAAGCTCCAAACAGTCAGCGATGAGATTAGAAGATCTCAACATCCTGCCGGACTTGGGATCCAATTCTGAGGTCTTGATTGTTTGGAGCCTGGCTGGCCTCATCAGCTGGCCTTTCATTTTACCATTCGCTGTGGCTCTGCTGACCCTTGGCCTCAAGTTTCTCTGGAGGCCTGGGCACCAAGATGTTTGGCAGGGACAGGGAATTGTATGAAATTCATTGAAGTTATACATGACGAAATATTCAGGCTGCAGGCCGTGTCAGGTGCCATGGATATCTCGATTGAACATCTTGCACTCACGACTGGCGGGTCAGCTTCTGCTAGTTTGAGGCAACCAAGTTGGGCGTGTTCCAGAGAGTGCTTCAGTCGCTATGCTCGTGCCATTGCTTGCATTATCCTGCATCTTGACTTGAAGTACTTTAAGCTGGAAGCCTTTTCGTGCAAGCTCAACCCGTGCTGACATGCGACATGTATTGAAGATATTGCAGGCTTTCCTGTTATCTGAAAGCTGGGTGACTTGATTGACATGACTATTAGCACAAGAGTAACAAGACGCACCAAAGACACAGCCACTAGGCGAATCCTCTAGACCTCTACAAAGGTAAATCAGAGTTGAAGGGGCCAAATTGGAGGAACCTACCCAACGGTCTGAAACTACTTCCATTCTTGTGGCTTGAGCCGCCAAAGCAGGTCACCCTTGATCTTGGTTTTCGCCATCACCGAGTACATCTGGACTCACATGTGTTAAGACATGTTTGATTTAATGGCCTGGAAGACAAGTCACTCTTCACCAGGATTCAACAGACTGCCTTCAAATATCTCGCTAAACGTCTCTCTGTCTCTGGCTTAAACTCCTGAACTCAAAGCTGAGAGTTGCAACGATGGGATGTCCAAATGAATATCCAGATGGACGTCCATGAGATGTGTTGAAGTGATCTCCTAAAGCGTTGAAGGCAAGATATGATATGCTTTGATTCTTCCCATTTTCGTTTCCTCGTAGGAGATATCCTCGAGCTTTACATCCTTTGGGTCCTGCACCGCATCTGGTGTTGTCAATTGCGGCACCTGAGCACAACCAGCGCAATGGTCATTGTCTAATCTAGAGGTTCTCACCAGGTAATGACAGAGCAGACAGAGTAAATTCATCAAAGCAGTCATTTCAAATTGGGAGATAGATGATCTGGGAGTTGGGCCACAAACTGACATGGAATGACCGAAGACAATTGAAACTTTATGAAACTTTACGTGCTTTGGGCCGCACCGCATGAGGTCATTCCTATGGCAATCACCATAAGTTCAAGCTTGCCCTTGCTAATCCTTTGGGGGTGCGGCCTGTATGGGGAGGGGAAGTCAATCAGTGACCCCCGCGTTGTTTTGTGTTGCTTCATTTGAATCGGTTTCATTCAAGTTTGGAGACAGACTGTTAAAGTTGCAATATTCAATATGTTGCAATGAAAAGACATGATTATCCACATTCTAACTTTGTGGTCCTGGCATAGGACCCACGCGCTGTTCCTGGTCGTTGGACTGGTGGAGATATTTCTGGTGAAGCGTTGGTGTTGGAAGCGAGGATTGGTGTGGGTCATCGTCTTGCAGGCTCTGCGAAAGAGTCATGGGGAAGACTCATCTTCATCGGTAAAGGAACCAGCATTGGCAGCTTTAAGAAAGAGAAAGATGAGAAAGTGCCTCTAAATCTACTCTTCAACGTGGATGATATTTCAATCTCTGAGATTCGACATACCACAGTGGTTTGAAGATCAAGCTTTTCCATGGACAGGTGTCTGTGATGGGCTGCCGCTTGGTCAAAGCTGTCGCTTCATGGCTTGTGGGTTGGCTTTTTGTTGGAACCCTTACAATAAGTCACTAAGTCACTAAGGCTATGTCTGCAACATCTGTGAATTTCCCGCAGGCCGAGGGCAGGATTTTCTGTGGCAGCCCTGACCTGACCTTTAAGGGTGACACAAAAAACCTGGCGGCAACAAGACGGATCTTTCATGTCTTCCAGAGATGCTGAAATCAACTCAAGACTGAATGAACGATTTGGGGCCATAATTGTCATATGAGTCATATTTGCATTCTGCTTTTTCGGCATCCATGTTTAGATTTCCGAATCTCAACCGTGAGCAAGGACCAAATCTTTTGAATGAGCAGTAGATAGATCATCCTCGCCATTAAACCCAACTGTGAACACTTGCAGGCGTTGGAGACAAGCAAACGTCCCAGATCATCATTGCAGGCGGAGGGGCTTTGATGAGGTCTAATGACCAATGCTCGTGTTCAGTGCAGTATGATGAAGTCTGTGTTGAGGGATATCAAAGAGATACTAGTAGTGTGCACGCTTCAAGTTGCTCTTGTGATTTGGGCTTGCCGGAATGATCAAGACGTCGAAGCCAGTAGGTAGCATCTAACGTTTGATCTTGCAACAGTGTATACATTGAAGAAGGCCGCACACATTTATACAGTACTCGTTTTCATTGCTTGGGGTTTGCCCCACAGGAAGCTCGTGCACTTGGCTGCTGTTGATTGTGGTGCTGACCCTGAAGATCAATTGGGAGCTCTGCGTGCAGCACCGTGGCGATCAACTTCTCATCGTACGTGAGATATTAGGAAACATTTTGTTTGGTCTTTGAGATGCTAGTTTTCGGCTATGTCTCATTTTGAGTATGCTTTTTTTTCAGTGGGCGGCTTGTCTGATTTAACAAGCTCAGTTTTTAGAAGTACGGTGCCTTATGGTCGCATTTCTTCTGAGACAAAAGCAATTCATGCAGCTCGCTTCGTGGTGAACACACCCACCAGGCACTATCGCACCTGGCAGCGTCGTCATGGAAGTTTCACCCTTGATCCGGGTGCTGGCGATGAGAGAGCAACGACAGCCTGAGCATCAAGGAATGCTTTTGGGAACTGTGCGAATGACACGAACACACGAAATATATTAGCAGCTAATGTTTCTTCTGGAATTTTGGAGCCTCCAAGATTCTCAAGGATGCCAAGAAATTTGTCAGGATAGATTTTTTCAGAGCATGAAGGCCAGAAAGCTGGCACAAAAAAATCTAATCCAATCCCATTTTATCTCATTGCTTTTCCATGAACCTGTCATTTTGCACGACTTGCGTAGAAGCAGTCGATGAGTCGGGTGGGACCGAGTCGACAAGCACAGCCCCCCGGCCAGACCAGCAACCGGAAAACGTCTTCGATCGCCTGGTGTCCCATCTCTCTACACACACTTCTATTTTGAATTATTTTGCTGTTTCAATCTGACCAAATACATGGATATGCATGATCATACAGTGATACATGGTGTATTTCTGTCTATTTGATTGTAAGTTTGAAACAATCAGAACCATGCAAAGCCTATCTCTCTCCGCAAGAGTTCGATAGCAATGTCAGACTCTTTGTCATCAAATTTGGCTCAATGTCCAACATCAGTGTGTTGCCGGGGGCTCATGCCCAAATCAACTCATATCACTTTCTTTTCACACCTCCATCCAGTTCCTAGATGCTCCTACCACTCCTTTACAACTGGATTGCCTGCAAATAGGAATTTAACTCCTGGCTCCTTACAAACCCCGGATCTTGGGTCTTGACTACGTGTGACATTCGGCCTGTCCCTCACTCCCTCTCTTTGCGCGGGCCCACAGAGATTGTATCATTGCCTGGCAATCATAGTGACAGCTCTGGGGCCCAAGAAACTGGATATATATAAATGGGATGAAATTGACATCGGTCACATAAGGCAAAGCAGTCCAAAACACAAAAGTTCGAAAGGTTGGCGAAAGGTTGGCGAAAGAGTTGGCCAGTGCTTCCTTTGGTCTTTTTTGGGGTCGATGATTGTAGCTTGATTCAGAAACCGAGGTGTTTGTGCCATGATCTCCACGGATACAAACCAATGTGGCCTTACAGGTGGCTGTGAATGTGGTAAATTGAGAGTGAGTCAACCATTCCTGGTCATTCCCGGTCCATTCCAGCAGGAAGTTAATGCAGCATGGATGAAACTGCATGAACTTGTCTAATTGCTGTGGATTTTCCATGATTTTCCTCATGTTTTATCTCAAGCTTGCTTGGGTTTGCCTTCCGCGAAGCTGCAAAAAAACAAGTCGAAAGCTTCATGGCTTCAGGCCTAATGCCGAGCAGCACCAAGCCTCACCTCTACATATTTGGTGGGCACAGCGGTAAGGCCACTTCTGGGACTTCAGGACTTGGGGAGATAGGTTATAGATACAACTTGGCACAACTTGACCTCACGAAACTATTTGAGATCACGATTTGGCTTGTTTTGACAAAAGCCACATTCTTGCCGAGTTGCAGAACCCTGACCTTGATCTTGCAGTATGACGAAGTGATGACTTCTGCGCTGGCAGGGGATGTGCATGGCCACGGAGATCGCGCAGAGTGACAGGTGAAAGGGGAAGTGGAGGAAGTGGATGTAGCTTGATACTGTACGGAATGGTGTTGCAAGTTGCTCACCCTGGATTGAAAGATTGTTTCTATGGAAGTAGAATGCATCAAGGAGAAGTTCAGTTGTTTCAAAGTGTGTCATTGTATACGGATGGCAACAGTCAAAAATATGCGAAATATGTATCTGAGAATTCACTCGGACTAAAATCATTTGCCATCTTGTTGAAGCCAGCAATCCCAGTGACGTATGTCAGGACCTGTGCAATTACGACTATCTCCAAACGAGGGAAGCCCAGCGCCCCAGGCCCTGCCTCAGCCTTTGCTCAGGCGGGACCCAGACATCCGCAAATTTTCACATATGTTTGTTGTTTAGGTATTTTTTGGTATTTTTTGGTGCTTTTGTAGATGGGTTTTTTGATTAAGGTGACAGGTAAATCTTCAGCTTGGATATTCCATCCCAATAGATTGCACTTCCAGCAAGGCTTCGTGTGAATTCATGACATAGTCAATCAGTGAGAAGTTCTCACAATTCTTGCACAAGGCAATGGCCCAGCATACCGTGCACTACATGGCGGCGTGTGATGAGAAGGACGTGAAGGCTGGGCCAGTTGAGCTCCTCAAGAGATCGTTGCCTTGGGGAGCACAAAGCTGAAGATGACAGGTGTTGTGAAGAGAATGTTTGTTATGAAAGGTTTACGCTCACGTTCATGAATCTTCACAGAAATGTCAGATCAGCCTTTGGTTTGGTTTATTGCATACTTTTGTCTTTGCAGTGATCAGGCCGTTGAGTGCTTGATGGACTGGACGGCACCATCCATGCAGTCGACCCCTAAGCTTGATAAGAGTGGTCATTGGATGGTCTTGGCCTGCTGCACCAACGAAGCTCACCTTCTTGGTACTTGCAAATTTGTGCTATTCAAACCAATAGAATCAAATCGAACATAGCAACAACATGCAAATACATGCAAATAACATGAATCAGATAATTAGATGCACACTTTCGAGTCACTTTGTGCTTTATCTCACTATTGAGACCTTTGCCTGAAGCTCGTTTCAATGTCACGGAGGTGCCTTTGTCGACTGTTCCGGATCCGTTATGACTTCTTCCAACTTGATGTTCATAGAGATCACTTGGAAGATCACTTGCATCACTTTAGATCAGGGCGACTTTGATAGAAGATCCAGGATATTTCCATCACAAGTGAGTTGGAAACTTGGAAATTACCCCATGGCCTGGCAAGGTGATGGACCAAGTAAAGAAGGCCAGTTTCGGGATTGTTTCGATTTTTCTTCGTGAAAACTCTGAAAGAAAGACTTGAGAATTCCCAAGGGTTCGTCCCAAAAGATCTTTTGCCAGCGTGATTTCGGAAGAGAAGCAGGGTTGGGTACCATTGCAATGCTTTGGCGAGGAGATTGGCGAGATGAATCAGGAACAGCTCAACCGGGCCTTAGCGACAGTCAATGGACTGAAGAACGCCATGCAGAGAAATCAGAGGCATTGATCAGATTTGAGTTTTTTCTTGTCAGAATTTATACTGATCACGGATACCAACGGCATTTTTCAAAAGTCTTTGTAAATCCCCTAAAATCACATTGGTCAATTTCTGTAGAGCATTGATAGCATGAAGGTCAGGTGGCAAATAACAATTCCAAACCAAAAGTGTCACATAGAGTTGGCAGAAAGTTGGCAATCCCGAATGATGAGGCTTTTCGTGTTTGCTTCAGAGTGATAACAACAGCTTCATACTGTATCTCAAGATTCTCCGGGGGCTGCTTTGGCCAGGCAGATCAAGGTTCGTTTGGAGCATAAGGAGTGTGGTGAACAAGAGAAGACGCGCCTTCAGGACTGCATCAAGGGTTGCAGGATTTGTACAGTTGTAAAGTCATTCCCATCAAATACAACGCATGTTGGTGACAACCAAGCACATATGGCTTCTTCTTAAAATCATCTCAAGAAAATGGGTGCTTGTCCCGAATCTCGTTTTTGAAGAACCCCTAGTAGGACTTCTGCACATATTTTGCCGTGAATTTCAGGACATGTTGTTGGACTTGCAAGAGAAAGAGGTACGAACGTCATTTATGTTAATCTCTGCGTGTGTTCATGAGTGGGCGTGGATCAAGTCCAAACATCACAGTTGACTGTTGACACTAATAACAACATGTATATTTAATATCAGTAAGAACACACACCAAACTCCACGAAGGACAAGCCCATTCGGCCGACCAATTTGATTTTACTTTGAAAATTTGGCTTCGTGGGCTTTGAGGAAAAACTGGTAGGAATTGTTAACCATTGCCATGATTGGGTTCAATCTTTGGTCTCTTTACACGAAATCCAAAGAAAAGGCACACGTTGGAATCTACTCAGAGATGTGATTCTGTAGGACATTGCGTGAATATTTTGTTTTGGTTGGAAGTGGCAGGCATGCTTTCTGGAGTTGATGGCTGACCTGAAGCAGAAGTTGGGTGAAGAGGTGCTTTAGAGTTTCCCAACATGTCAACATTCTGGCAAAGCTACCCCACAAGTCCAAGGGTCCAATCTTCACTGAACTTCAGTTTGGCATGCTACTCCGTTGGCGCTTGTTGAGGCCCCGCCTGCCAGCGCGGAGCAGGCAGTATGGCTGTTGCAGGAATCAATTGCTCAGACTCGGTCTAAAAGCTCATGATACACTTTGGTTCTGCACTTTTGATTAAGATTCCATTCCAAAAGTGCGTTGCAACATTCCATTCCAATCCAGGTAGTTCCCCCCCTTGTCTGATATCTTGGAGTGAGGCTACGTACGTCCACGTTTATCTTTACTTAGCATTAGACAGGCCATTTGCCATGTGGACACCTTGCTGAAGCAAATGGAGAAGGTCTGGGGACCTGGTGTGAATTCACCACAACAGAAAGAAAGACTCTATCTTTTCTATCCTTTTCTTATCTTTGCTTCATTTGCTGTGAAGGGCCTAAGGGGTGATAATGGTGACGGCCACGATTTCTGAGGAGTTGGCTTTGCAGAAGAGCAATTGAGATGTCGCCGACCATGACCCGAGCACTGAATGAGTTCCTGAGATGTGACGTGCTCTTCCGAGAAAAAGGATCTTGCAGCGGCACTTGCAGCTTGTAGCATGACGTTGGTAGCTTTCTCACCCACTTGCGAGTCAGGAAAATCATGAAAATGCAGCGGTAACAAAGGAAAAACCATGCCCCTTCCAAAGTAGATGTGCGAACAGCCAATCCCTCACACAGTTACGGTGATGTACAAGTTTGTCAATTAGGGCAAATTCGCACTAGATCTTTCAGGAAATTGGCCCGGCAGCAAAATCAATGGTCAAGACTCCCCGCTGACATTCATCAAAAACAAGGACATGAAAGTAGCAACATAGGTTGTCACAAGCGTACCATTTCCTCAACAAGCTGTCTTGGATGGCATCGCCGGACAGAAAAGTAGACTTTGCACATCTTTGCATAAAGATTCGATGAAGAAATTGAAGGACTGTGCGATCCAAGAGTCGAAGAGCAATGAAGAGCATCTAGAGCCTGGAGTATCCTCTTCACACGTTGCACATGTCGAATGGCTGTCAACCGGCCTCTAAGGCTTCCATTTTTGAAAGAGGATTACCCTCTGCCTTGCAGGATGCTTGTTTTTGTTTCGGCAACAGTCTTGTCGTGCGCACAGTTGTAGCCACCGCGGCACATATCATAGCGCTAGCTTTTTCTGCGCAGTATCGACAAAGCGATGAGCTGTGAGGTGCGAACGTGATGGACGCCCGTCATCTCCAAAACAAAACCCGCTTAAAGCCTGCGAATCCGTGCGTTCTTAGACGTATTTTCTGCGGCAAAGCACCTTCCAGATGGCAACTGGGCGACCTGTGATGCGCAAAAACAGCCCACGCATTTGACGCCGCATTCGAGCAGACTATCGCCAAGGCAGTGGCCCGCATCAATGCCAGTAGATTAACTCGCGGATGCAGGGCCAAATTGCAGACAAAGGATGACTGCGCATTGGTTGCGGAACTATTGCGACTTGCCGGACGAAGTGTTTTCGTTGGTACTCGTATTATCTCGTATTGACGAACAGTATTCTGAATATTCAGGCAACGTCCGAATCACCAGGGAGAAAGACTCATATTGCAATGTTGCCGAAACAATGCAAATGTGTGCCAAGGGGCACAGGTGAGAAGAAAACTCTGCACACAAAAATCGTCTTTCGAATGTTCGTCTTGAAGGGAATTTCTGACATTTGAATCAGAATGGCGAGTATCAAGGGCGAGCTTCCAACCTCGACAGCCTATTCGTCGTCGACCACTCCGAGCCAAGGTCAAGAGTTTAGCTACATTCAGATGCGAAAGTTGTGTCCGAATCACCATTTGTTGCCTAGCCATGGGTGGCCATGGGGCTGCGGGTGTTCACAAGTCTTGCTTGTTTGCTAAAACCTGACTATAGGCTTTCCAACACTTTTGGAAAACGATTGCGCATCACGAATACCTGATACTCGCTAAGCTAATAAGAAATGCATTGCTCCAGGTAATGCAGGCGACTTGTCCTCGCTCCAATTCCCCTCGAAGGTACTTCTCGCACCCCTGACTCATTTGTGACTGGCCGTTTCACGACGAACTCGAAGGATGAAACGCAATCGCCGAGCTCGAATGGGGTTGAAATTCGGCTGGTTCCGACCGGCAGGATGAAAGACTGCGGTTGCCAAGGGTCTGACGTCTGACTGGTCATACTGGCTTCGCTATTGGGGCAACCTTTTTCCCTGGTGGCCCTTTGGATACGAGGAAAAAACGCAATCGCGGCATATCGCGGCTGAATACGTCGTGTATGGACGAAGGAACCAATTTTGTGCGATAAACCATTGTGCAAACGCGTTCTTTGAAAACGGACGCCAAGTGCAAGAAATTAGATATATAAATCGTCAGATGGTCGCAAAAACGAACATGCGCCAACAGTAAAAATGCAAGCCGAAAATTATTCTTGCAAATTGCAAACACAAAACGTCCTAGGATGTCCTAACACACCAGCGGAGAATATTGTGAATCCTCGTGGTCACATCGCAACCCAGAAAAGGAGACTATGACAGTGAAAGCAGCGATCGGCTGTGACAAAGTGCGAGTGACAGGGCAAGTTTCAACTTCTTTTATGTGCATTTTTTGTGGTAATTACCATGCCTGTTGCTCGTGATACCATGCAACGTGCCACTATGTGACAACTTTGCCGTGAACAATTGAGCCGTGGAGGGACCTCTCTTTGCGACATTCTTCGACTTCTGCCGGTTAGAAAAAACCTCTGCTCTCTTCATTTGATTCTATCTTTACACTGTTTGGGGGCTCTTGCCGGAATAATTGTTCAGTATTTGTTTTTCTCCGGATGACTGTTTCATCCTTATTGTAGTGCATTGTTTGTGCAAAAAGGTTTTCCTTCTAGCATTTGCTGACTTCCGACATTCGGTATTTAAAGGCAAACGAAAATCGGAAGTAGGGCCGCAGATGCGTCCCATGTCTTTGTTCCCATGACGAATCCATGGGGGTGATACAAAAGCATGTGCACTGAGGGTATGGCAATGGCGCGGCGGCCCCTACATGAAACATGGGTCATTGCACATCCCGCAGTCTAGCAATGGCAACCCGAATTTTGAAAACACGAAGGTTGCCATGACAATGAAGGATGCAGACATGTCAATGTGCAACAGCACGACGCGTCGCGGAGCCGACCAGCTTGTGTGTCCAAATGGGCGGCTGACGGAACGGAGCAGCCGGCGGAAGTCAATATTCGGAGTGCCACCCGCTCGGCATGCGACAGGGGCCATACTTTCCCAGCGTGTAGAGCTGGAGGTGCTGAAGCCTAGCTGGCATGGTGACTTGCCTTTTCTTCTGGGTTACCTTGCGGTGGTTCAACATGATAAATTCCGTCTAAACTTCGGGCTTGCTTGCCAGGTGGCTAAGTCAGAAAAGGATAAGGTTCTTCCACTTGAAACAAGGTAGCCGGAACATTTCCGGACAAAGTATCCGCAACGCAGGTTGGTTCATGCTTGGACACGTTGCCCGCAAACACAGAGAGTTGAAGCTTGTTGATGTTTCGCGTGTCGCCGGTATCCGCCAGTTTTTTTTTCGTATTTTTTTCTCAAGCAAAACGACAAACAAATCCAGCAAATTCACCGCAGAAACATTTCAAAACATCAAATTTCGCAAATGGATCCATGCGGGGTTTTGGCCGGGGTTGTTACTATGTGGCAGCATGGCCACCACAGTTGCAGATGGAAACTCGTCCTGCACCGGCGACATCCTCGCCGAGGGCCTCTTTGACGACCAGTTGCTAGCTGACTTCCCGCCCGGCCGTAAGGAGGAGTTGCGGGCAGTTGGCATCGCCGATCCTCAACATCCGAAACCCTTGGTGGACAAGGGCGAAGCCTTCATGAGCAACTTGGCACGAGCCAGAGCCAGACAAGCACCAGCCATCCTCCAAGAAAGCGTTGCAGCCGCTCTCACTGCACGGTGGTCCTCCACGCTGACCCATGCAGCCACGATCGGCCACCCTTCCCACCGAAGCCACACCAAATCCTTACAACGTTGAAACCAATTATCCCAACGCGAGCCGAATCCTGGCGGAAACCCCGGCAGACCCTTCTTCATCCAGTCCACTTCCCGCACGTTCCTAGGCATACCCTGGACTTTTGCCGGTTGCGGGAAAATGGTGCGAGGATGGTGCGACGACAAAAAGAAAATATTGCCCACGCCCGGGAACGTCATCCCATTTATTTTTGATATTCATGTTTGCGGTGTCGAACAAATCGTTTATGAAAAAGGAATGGGAAAACCTAGGGAAACTCAGCCGCACCGATATCGAGAGGCACACATACTTCCGAACTCTGGCCGATGATCGGATGATTTCCGCAGTCTAAAAATTGAAACTACACAAATCCTACGTAAGCAACAACATTACTTCATTTTTAAACAATCATGACTCCAAACAATGGGGCAATGTGCGCGTGCGGAGGAGAAGACCAAGTTTAATATAAAATTATGGTAGGGCCGTTGTTGCACCAAGGATCACACCGTTTGTGTATTCGATTTTTTCGTGAATTGCATGAGTTTTTGTTCCACAGCTGCTTATGCAATATGTGTTGGGCAACATTTTCGCTTGAACATTTGAATAACATCTCCAGGCCAGCCAACCGTCTCCTATCCAAACCATGTTGCTCAGAAATTTTGAGGTTGTGGTTTTTGAGAACAGATGCCGCCGTACTCGCCCAATTAATGCTCAATAATGCCACAGAAACTCGAATGTTTTGATCGTGTCATATCCCCGATAGCGTGTTTTGCAGCAGGACACCGAACCATTTACCGGCAATGATTTACGCAGTATGGATGTTGCATATCGTCGGCTTCTCCGATCAATGGTGGGGCCTCCTCGCAGTATGGACTGGGCACTACCATGGCATGAAATTATCCACATGTGGAATGAGCGTGTTCGGGACTTCACCTCGCAGACTGGATCCAAATCATGGTCGGAAATTTGCCTGCGACACCACTGGAATTTGGTACAGTATCTCGCAACACTACCTGGGCATCGTTGGATCAAGAGGGGTGTAGCTTGGCAACCACATGGGATACTTTGATTACAAATTGTTCCCGCTGGAAGAATTTATCTTCATGGGAGATCTTTGCAATTGATGTCAAATTTTGGCGTTCAAACCTGCCTGAATTTATGGAGTTTTGCAAGCGTTAGGAAGCAGTTTCACAATTTTACCTTGTGCCTGAAACGGGCTGCCTAATGGGGCATAAAGGGTTCACATTGACATTGGCATTGACATTCATTACATTAACCACGCCGCACTTGTTCTTTGTGACATGTTCCAATGGCATCCGAAAATTTTGTCATGTTATGATTACATCGGCGTTATTTTTGTTAGAGGGGCAGCGCAAAATTTACCGAAATTTACACAAATATTGCTTCGGGGTGCTGTGGGTCCGCTTCTTACCAGCCATAAGTGGGGTAGCCTTCTCCCCCACGCATGCAGATATGAGTATCACATCCTTGTTCAAGTACCTCTTCGTGTTCTCCCTAAATCGGAAAAGTGTACAGAAAAAATTGGAATTTCACATTGAAAATTGGAGCGTGTAATGCGCAAACCCTGTCAGAATAATTTTTGAAAATGGACATGAAACATTTCGAAAGCAAACTTTCGCCCAATGCCAATTCCAACACCGCAATGGGTTGAACTTCTGGAGATGAACAATTTATGACCCAACGTCGCCGTCCACGATTCAGAATCATCACCACGCCACGTTTCGCAAATGCATAATGTATCAAGGTTAAAGTCACATGTATTAATCCCAGCAAGAAAATCGTCAAACCGGGATGGGTCCCGACTACATGCCATTTTTTTCGTAATCACATGCAGCCCAATGAATTTTTGGCAATGAGTCACATCATTCGCTGATTCTGGCGTGGGGGTGGCCCCATGTTCAAATAACAGCTTTCCGTGACCATTATCCTTTCTGACTTGGATCGGTGAGCCGATGCCCATAGTTTGTTGGTTTGCTTCGTCGCATTCTTTCGTTGTGCTCGGATTAATTTCATTGCCGGCACAGGTGTGTCAAAGGTTGCAAAGGCAAGCGGTGGAGTCAATTATTTCCACGTCCTTGTACCCACCAATGATTCAAGTTCCTCGATGGCCTTGCCCAGAAATCCACCCACTACAGCCTCTACTGCTTTGTCGACCTTTCCGTCATTGCCAGCATCCGTTGTGGATTTTTTTTGACAAATTTGTTGGAGGTGAAGGATTCGTGTTTTAAGTTGCTGACGCGCTGCGGTCTCAACTTTCAACTCCTCCTTCATGTCACCAATAACTCGGTCCAGTTGGTCAACGGTGTTCCGTTTCAAGCATTCCACCTTGATTTCGTCACGCATTATGGCACGCAATGCTGCAATAGTGGCTGCACTCATTTCAACTTTTGACACTGGCTCACTGGCTTCAGGCATTACAGTTTTGGGGACAGTGGTGGTGGTAGAAATCATTTTGTTCCGTGCACCTGCTTCTCTATCAGGCGTGCCTTCGGGAACTGCTCGTTTTGTGCTTCCTGGCCCCGCAGCATCCAAAGGCATGAGAGCAGGAATCTTCAAATGTTCTTTTTTAACTTTTCTCGCACACGAGCCCGAGGAAGGTCTGGATTTACACCTTCCTTGCCACAAGCACAAAGCATAAAAACAATCCGTGCCTGGAGGCTGCCTAGTACAACCACCCTGTGTCAATGGACCTTCTGCGGCTATAGGGAGCTTTGCTGTGGCATCCCCGATGGCTTTGCTACCAGGTTTGTTAAGATTAGCTTCTTCGCTGGGTTCTTGAGGGTTCCCAGTTGCAATTGCCAAAGCGGCATCTCACCCAAGCGGCGGGGCAGAGAACACGACAAAGAGCACAAATGTTGGAGCACAAATGATTGAGCCAAAATGTCCATTCTCCGAGACCCTACCAACACTGCCACCATCCTCCAACACCCTCACAACGGGACAGCTTCCGTCCCATCGCAGCAGGCAATCACAGAAGCACAACAACAACAACAACAACAACAACAACAACAACAACAACAAACAACAACACCAACAACAACAACAACAACAAAAAAACAAGAACAACAACAACAACAACATCATCACCAACATCAACATCAACATCAACATCAACATCAACATCAACATCAACATCAACAACAACANACAACCACAACAACAACAACAACAACAACAACAACAACAACAACAACAACAACAACAACAACAACCACAACCACAACCACAACCACAACCACAACGACAACGACAACGACAACGACAACGGCAACGGCAACAACAACAACAACAACAACAACAACAACTTCAGCAGGCCGAGCTGCCCCCCGCACCTTAACACCGACCAAGCACATCCACCCTCGGTCAAGGAGGGTAACGTCACGCCGCCCACACCTTCCGGCAAAAACTCCGCAACCGTTTCGTCTCGCATTACCACTTTCAGCTCGCCGCGGTCGGTGCCGTCGCATTCTTGATCCCTTGGGGGACCACCGTTCAGCTTGTGCGCAGGCAAGGGTACTTCGACCCCGAAGAGTCCCACGCGAAAAAAAAACTGCCAGAGTCTGCTGCACAGCAGGTGCCCGCGTGACTGCAAACACACGGCTCATGGACTTCAACATTGACAACATCCAGCGGCAAAATGACCGGAAAATTGAGGTCATCGCCAACGGACTCCCTCTCTGGGGAGGCGTCCAACTTGCTATTTTTAACTCGGGCCAGTCAACGCCGCAGCAGAGCAGGCCGCTATGCCGGAGCCGCAGTCCGCGTCCGAAAGAACGCAAAAGCCCCGAACTCCTCCGCGACGCTGCAAACTTGTTGTGCTAACCATCGAAGTGGTGGCCGCTGGAGCCAGGAAGAAACAACCGTCGTGCCGTTGTTAGCTCAAGCAAAATGCTTGAACCATCCCAGCCGGGCTCAAAGCTTTCTCCACCAGTGCTTTGAGCCACCGGTGGTCAGCCCAAATCATGCATGCAGCTATGACTGCTTACGCTTCACCAGTGAGGGTTGGTGGCAGCCGCGTCCCATCCCGCGCCTAAGGAGCAGTGGCTTGGACTTGGCCTTATTTCCCTGCGCATCCGGCGGTATCTAAATGGCACATATTTGGAAGCTGCCCAGTAAAGCAGCTCCAACCAGACCACGTGCGAGAAAAAGGTGCGAGGAAAAAACAACAAGAACGGCAACAACTGTAATCACCCGGCCAAAGAAACGAAAACCGAACTGCCATGGCGCATTGATTTGGAGGACGATGACTCAAAATGATTGGACGTCCAATTTGCAAATCAGTTTTTGCGTTCGTACCCAATTATTTTAGGGTTGGAAATTTTGATGGAAGAACTTGCATGTGTGGGGCCGTGTTGAAATGCCAGCACAACTGCGGTTTTGACTAATGAAGCTCAGCCACCGCAATGTTTGATTTTGACGAATCAAGAGGCAATTGTTGTGAAAGCGAACGCTGTCGGACACAAATAGTTGGCGTGTATTCTGTCAGCTGGCGCCGATGGGATGTCAAATGTGGACATCAGCTATCATGTACAGGCCGCTTGGAGGGCGTTCTTCGCCAACGAAAAAACCTGTGTGACAGGAAGGTTCGTTTTCCACCCTTTGCCGCCATTTTCGCATGGCCGTTGTCGTGAACAATCTTAGGCTTAGCACACACCCTGGTCGCACACATCATGAATGCGAACCCACCCAATTATAGAACGAAACATGCGTATTTGCACGGCACCAAGTTTTTGCAAACAAACCTTTGTCCATGGCAAGGTCGCAAGTCCGAAAAACCATAGCAGGAGATACCACTGCTTCAAATAATTTCAGCCGCAAAACCGCACAAATAAACATTTTGAAATTTGTTGCAAGCAAGTTGCAAAGGATGGGCAAAGTCCAAAGTATTTTTGCCTAGAGAATTGCTGCTGAAGTTCCGGCCCGAATATGTGTGCAGTAAGTCAGCAGGAATAACCCGCACCAGTTCTCCACACAAATCAACAACGTTAGAAGTGTCCAACGGAGACGTTGTCAACATTTTTATTTCTCGGAGGTCAGTTGCAAGCCGCAAACTGCCAATTCCGGAATCAAAGATCCAACATTTAAATCTGCTTAAATGCAGGCAGAACACACGTTCTCTTTTTGATGCTAAAAACAGCCTCAGTGATGCGAAGGTATCGCATGAACTTGGTACACTTCTCGATAGTGCATGATCAATCACACTCCCCCTTTTTGGATGGAGTGCCAGCCAAAAACCGGTGCTATGCTCAAGGCTGTCATGATCCAATGACTTCATATGAGCCATCACTGTCTTCTACGTGTGTCCTATCTACATGTTGGCTGCTTGATGAAGCTGTAGTTTGCTTCATCTTCAAAAAGGTATAGCCACCCCAAGTGGCGTTGTCTCTGGTCTTGTTCTCATCTGTCCAGAGATCTTGAAACACGTCCGCTCCACCACCCCTGATGAAACGTTTCGTGATTCGAAGTCCATCCAAATCACTTGCCGGCACCGGCAAAGATCCATGTAGTGGATGGAATCTCCTCTTTCGAGCTCGGCCGTGACAGCGGATGATCCAACCATCCTGCATCTTGCTCAAGTCCCATTTGTCATGGCCTGTTGGACAGTATTGATACTGCTCCAATCCCCAGACCGATCCTGATGGTCTCTCAGTGACCCTTGTTGGTCCTTGTTGCACTTCCGTTGATCCAGCTCTTGCCAAAGGTCTCGACCATGAAGTAGAAGGATGACCTCCAAAGACCGGTTGCGACAGTCCTGGGGGAGGACTCCAAGCTCCATGTGACCCCATCACAGCTCGATGATCTCCTGGCTCAACTGTCCCATCCAAAGCCCTGTACGGACGGCTTGGTGGCACGAAAGCCCTTTGCATTCCATCTTCAACCATTCTTGTAGAAGACATCGGAGTCGGCATTGGATTGCTAGCCACGTAGCTCGCATTGTCCGTCACCAAAGCATCGACCCTTTCTTCCAAGGCTCTGATTCTCCGATTTGCCTCCTTCGTCAATTCCTCTTTCATCCTCTCATCGACTTGCACTCTTTGTCGATTGCTTTGAGCTTGACTCATCAGCCCAGAGCTATCTTCAAACAGTGCTCCTGCAGGGAAAGGCCCAGCCACATCCTGCTCCTGAGATGATGCTGCGTTGGATGAAGTTCCATGGCTCGCCCGACGGTCACCGGAACGCAAGGCTCGTAAGCCTGGGGATCTACTCACTACCGCTTCCTCCTGATTCTTCCTGAGCTTACTTACCTCCTTTTTGATCGCGCCAGCTCGATCTTCATCCTTTAGGTGTGCCGCTCCACCTCTTTCTACATACTTTTGGCCCTTCCCTCCTTCGTTTTCTGGGCTCTTCTGCGGTCTTTGCTCTATGGCTTTTGATGCTGGTCTTTTACCCTCCTTACTCCAATACAATGCTGCACCACTGGCTACTAACATCAAAACCAGTTTCTTGTGGCCCGTCATGAGTAAGGCCGAACCCGCACCTACCAAGCCACATCCAAGATCTCGCAAGTACATACCCGGACGTTCTTGAGTGCATGTCTTGATGGCTAGTGCGCTCTTGATGTTCTCATCAACGTCAAAGCTGCCACAGTCCTTCATGAAGAGCATGTCTCTGAACCTGACAAAGGCTTGACCAGCCAGGGGTTTCGTCATCCCATCCGCTGCCAAATCTTTTCCTTCTCGGTGGACTGCATGCCATCCATCGATGCCGTGTTGGATCAACTCTCGAAGCTTTGCACTTCGCAAGCGTAAATGCCGTGTACGCCACGACCCCACTTCTCCAGTAAGTTGAACCAAACCCGACTTCGAATCCCCAATCAGCCTCCTAGCTACCTTCTGGTCAAAACATTCCAGAAGATGTGCCACTGATTCGGCACCTTGCGCTGACTCGTTGTAGGCCAAGAGTTCTGCTTCTGCAGTGCTCTGCGTTATGAAGCTCTGTCGCGAAGAGCTCCACATGAGGACGTTGGAGCCGTGCATGTAGATCGCTCCTTGCACCGAACGATAGCCTTCATGAGGTGGTGCGTAGCTCGCATCAACCAACACATTGAGCACCGCGGGATCATCAATTCTGGTGTAGCTGAGACCCCAGCTCATTGATCCATGTAGGTACTTGAGGACCTGCATCCCAGTCTCTGCTACCCATTTGGGACGCTTGTGAATCATCCTGGCCATGATGGATACCGAAAAGGCGATATCCGGTCGTGTCCTTGACGTCAGCCAGCCCAATTCACCTGTCACGATCTGTGCTTGTTTGATGTCCTCTCTGGCTGGGTCTTGTTCTTCTGGACCGTCAGAAATCTTCAAACATGGCACTGATTCCGAAGATTGAACTCCATGCTTCTGCAAGACCTCCTGCACGTACTTCTGCTGATGAAGGGCGAATCCAGTTCTGGTTTTCTGGATTTGATAGCCACAAAACGTGACTTCCTTCGTCTCAGAAACTTCTTCAGGACTAGTCATCTGGAACTTCTTAGCCAGCTGGTCCATCACATCTCGAGCATCTTCACGTTTCCCTGTCACCATTAAGTCATCCACATAGACTGCAACGTGACAGATCACCGATGGCTGTGACTCCTCAGTGACGACATCTTGTTGGCAAACCTCCCACAAATGTGGTTCTGGGGACCTCCTGAGCCATCTTTGGAAACCTTGTGACGACCACTTCATTGATGACATTCGCATGTTTCTGTAATCTCCCCAGTCCTTCGGACTTTCTGTCAGTCCGTACATTGCCTTTTCCACCACCCATCTCTCACCTTGAAGTTGTAAGAGCTGGGCTTCTCTCAAGATTGCTGGTGGTGTCAGGATCGTGACCCGTCCTGGTGTCAATCTTCTCGGAGCCTGGAGGAAAGCTGTCTTGATATCCGAGGTGAGGATAGTGAGGTCCTTGTGAGCGGCAAGGGATACCAAGGTCCTTACCACCACCGTATCCACTCCTCCGGCAGTGGTGCACCCTGTTGCCTCTTGGGCATGGTTACCGCATGCCACCACTCTGGCTTTGAGTTTCATTGGTGGCTTCTTCACCGCAACCAACATTGTCGGGAGTGACTCCACCACTTCATACTGCTCCTGAAGCTCTGCGTACTCTTTTGACCCAATTGGTCTGATCGCCCCATAGCCTTTCAAAGAGTCGTACTCCTTCTTCAGAGCCTCTTTCCATTGTGGTAGGTTCCTCCTCACTTCTTCCAGTGTAACTGGTTGGTTGACCAACACCTCTTCCTCATCAGCTTTTTGTAGTGCTTCACTCTCCTCTATTCTCTTCTCGATGTCCTTGCACTGTTCCTCGATCTTCGCAATGACTTCCAGGGATGGTTGATCTCCAGTCGTGAGCTGTCTTTCTTCAGTCTCCAGCTTCCTCAAATGGAGATGCTCCAAAGTTGCCCATGCCTTTCCCAAGGCCTCCTCTTTGTCAAAGGAAGTGCATTGATTCAGCGAGGTCGTTGGGTGTGAGCCACCCTCCCAACTGTTAGGCACCTCCTGATTGCACTCCCCCCGATTGCTGCATAGCAGTCGCATTCGCAAAGCAGCGTCTTCTGAGCCTGGAATCAATGGCTTCTTTGAGTGGAATCTTCTCTTGGGAACCCACTGCACTTGATCATCTTGGTCAATGTGCTCCAACTCCACCACCGGTTGTCCTGCTTCATCAACCTGATTGGGAGCCATGACAGCCTGCTGATCCTCCGACATTGCAATTGATGCATTGTCTATCAGTTCAGCTTGCTCTTCCAAAGGCAATTCAGGACGTAGTTCGGGATGTGCTGCCGGTTGGACCACCACCGTCGATCTCATCCATTTCCCATCAGCTTCAATCCAATAGCCCTTACTTGACAAACTCATGCCAACAGCAGGTCCCCACACTCTGACCTTCTGCATGGGTGTAGGAAACCCCTTCATAGTGCGATGCCAGAACTTTGATTTTGCGATGGCTTCTGTTCCGAAGGGAACAAGCCGTGGGACAGGTACTCCCAACTGCTCCAAAGTCTTGCGAAATCTATATTCACTGGCATGCCGAAGTGCCATGGGCCAGTAGGTAGCCGAAGCTCTTGCAGTTGTAAGCAAAAGTTTGGTGTGATGTTTGAGGTGAGCAATCTCGCTCTCTACACGGCCGTTGCCAGCACTTTCATCGGCTGCTGTTGTTGTGTGTTCCATATCATGGGACAGGATCCAGTCTCTCATCATCTTCCCTGTGAATTCTCTGGCCCTGTCAGAGTGTAGCCGGTAGATGGGTAATCCCAACCCTCGAAGCCGCACATAGAGACTGCTCACGGCCCGAAGTACCTCCGTGGCATGTCGCGAACGTAGAGGAACTGCCAAGGTCAAGTTGACCACTTCGACCTCCTTCAACTCTGCAATTTTGTTCTTCCATCGAGCATTCTGAAGATCCAACTCTCTGACCAAGACTTCGGGAAGAGCTTCCTCTGGCTTCTCTCTTCTTTCCCCAAAGACTCCCTCAATCTCCTCTTGGTGAGCCTCCTCAGGATCTCCTTCTTCTTCTTGATGAGACCCTGCTGGATCTGGCACATTTTCACTTGCCAAACGTGGTGGGTCCTGCTCTGTTTCAGAGAAGATGTTGCGCTCTCTTTCCTCTTCTTCATGATGTTGCTCTAACTGCTGCTCCATCTCTGCCAAGTATGCATCCACCTGGTCCAGCTCCGCAAGAGCCTTCTCATTCGCCTCCAGGTTGTAGTCGTGGTACTCCCCCGGGATGAGACGATCTTTTTCTTCACCTTCATCCAATGGTGACATTTTTACTTGACCACCAAGCTTACCAATCGCTTTGGTGAGAGCCACGCCTTGTGACACTGGAAGGGTGTAGCATCCAATCAAGAAGTACTTTGGGTTACCAGCCAGTTGATCCACACCAGGTTCGAAGGGACCTGCTACGTCAATGCTCAGACAGTATGAAGCTGGACACACCTGTCTCCTCCTCGGTCTGTCACGGCCCATTGCCAAAAGACAATCATGGCAGTCACGCCTCATTGGAAGATGTTCCTGGTTGATGTGATTCTGCCACATCTCCATGTCTTTCCTCTCTGCCGCTGTCAAAGCATTCATCCTTGGCACCGTTGTTCTCAGCCTCAAAGGTGGTTGTCCTCGATGAACTCTGATTGCCACAGAGAGCAACAGTTTCTTCAACTCTGGGGCCCACTCTGCAAGGGATCTAGACTCCTCCATCCAAGCTTGCAGTGACGTAGGCCAAGGTCGTTGCACAGAGTTGTCTTGAAGACCGTTCAGCAGCTTGACCTCATGGATGTTGGTGACCAGGGTCGTTGGCTTCTTTCCTTTTATGCCCCAAAGCTCCTTGGTCCACTCGGACTTCCATGACATCATCATAGGCGACCATCACCCGGTCTGTCTCAGGCCAGCACAGAAAGCTTGGATACCCATGACCTCCATGGAGTGCATAGTCATCCTCTCTCCATTCCTTTGGATCTCTCGGTTGCTCAACCATGAAGAGAAAGTCACTCCTTGATCCTCGAGCAAGATGAATCAGCCAAAGGGTCTTGATCCATAGAGTGGAGTCGATGTCCGCCTCCTCTTGCTGCTCCGGGCTGATCCATGGGAGACCGAATCTCAAGGCCCCTTCTCTCGCCCTAAGAGGTGGTGGCCCTCCATCTTGGTCATGGCCAAATCTGCAAAAGCTCACTGTTTTGCATGGTGGGCCAGCGTAAATGGCGCTGAACCTTCCAAAGCGGGCCTGTGCTTCTAGATATCCGTAGAAGTTGCTTTCCAACAGATCTGTTCCCTTGAGCACTTCCACATTCAAAATCAGGAGTCCTTTTTGTCCATGGGATGTCCAGATTTTTGTGTTTGGCCCTGAGAAAAGGTTCAAGATGACCGTTTCCGCTCTTTCCACCTGTCTTCTTGTTCTCCTGTTGATGGCCATGGTGTCATTGTCATAGTTCAGTTTCCCAGGAACTCTCTCAAGAATCCTCAATGGCACCTCTGGGAATAGACGTGCCAACCTGCTCATGAACTCCTCTTCACGATCACGGTCAGGTTGTGGATGTGTGACGGCTCTCCTAAGCTTCACCTTCCTTCTGTTGAACTCCTCCACCTCGTACAGAAGCTCCATGCCTCTCTGCATTGGCAACATTGGACATCCATCCTGAAGAAAGACCGGAAGCTTCTCACCTGATCGATATCTCATCTCACATCCAGAGCTATCCCACTTCACCACCACTCCAACCTTGATGACATCCGCAAGAGGGACTATCGGCTGTAGATTTGGATCTTCCGAGTTCAGAGTTCCCGTACCCGTGTCTTGCCTCATCCTCACTGATCCTGCAGCCAAATCCACTCTCACCTCCTCTGCGTGGTTCAAATACTCCTCTCTTGAGTGAGGGTTCCTCAAGCAGTGTGTTGCTCCTCCATCGATCAACACTGCCTTGTCCTGGTTGAGAATCCTTGCCAATCGAACCGCGCTCAGTTGGGGGTTTGGATTTCCTTCACCAACCCTCAGTGACTTCAAAAGGCTTGCCACCTCTCCCATCAGCTCTTGTTCACTTGCCGACCCTGCCAGTGATGGTGCTGTCGAAGTCGCTGGTGCTGAGGATGTAGTGGAAGATCCTTGCATTGCTCTCACGCTAGCCTGGACTGTTTCCGAGTCTTGAAGTCCAGCTTGCTCCTTTCCTTGGGTAGAAGGAGAAGTAGTCAATGAAACTGAAGAAGCCTCCTTACCCTTTCCATTTCCAGAGCCTCCAGGTTTGCCTTTGCCCTTGGATTTTGGATTGGATTGACTTCCTCTTCCTTGTCCAGGTCCAGATTGTTCTTTTCCTTGTTGGTTTCCTCCTCCACTACCACTCCCCCCAGCAAGGGCATTGTCACCTTGCTGTCTAGTCGGACAGTCCTGCTTGCGATGTCCCTGAGCTGAACACAAGAAACATCTCGATGACTGATCGTCCAAGCTCTGCCAGTCATGCTGGTAACCACATGGTTTGCCTTGTCGGCAGCCGAGTCCCCCAAAAGCGGCACACCCCGTTTGGTGGGGGTTTTGCGTTCATTGCCTTCACTCCTGGTGTCTGCTGGACATCGGTGGGCTTGTTCTGAACCTCGACGCTTTGTAGAAGAATCAACGAGTCCAACTCAGCCAACAAGCATTCGCTGAAGTCCCACACTGACGTTGTTGTTGGAGATGCATCGATGTCCAGAGATACCCGAGCCTGGGAAAGCCGAAACGTGGCTTGGGCATCTACCTTACTCACCATTTGATTCGGGATTTCCAATGCTTTCAGAAGCACTGATGGATCGGGTAGAACAGCTCCGATTTCTTCTGTTCTACGGAAAAAACCTCCTCCACGACCTCAACGTTGTGGCCGCGTCATTCAGGGATTTTCCGTACTTTGGATTGGAAAGTTCCTTCAGCAATGTGGTCCTCTCACCACGTCCTCCAGGTTGATAGTTCTTCAGAAGTGTGAAGAGTATGCCAGTGGAAGTCATAAGCCTCTCCGCCACTATTGTTTCCCTCATGCTGGAAGGAATAGCTCTCACAAGTAACGAAATCCCCCGTTGTTCTGTTCTTTGAAGTGTGGGGTTTTTCTCTACCACTTGGCACCTTGGCTTGATGTGCAATCTCGCCATTGGTGTAGCCACTCGCCATTGTTCATAGTATCCTTTGGCCTCCAATTCAACCAGCTCCCACCATCGATGAGCCTGAGGACTCAAATCCTTCATCACTGGGGCAATCATTTCAAGCCAGTCGCCCAGGACAAGAGGTGATAGATCTCCTGCTTGAAGTTCTGGGAGATCTTGATGCCTTCCTGCTCCACTTGGAACTCCTTGATCTTGATGCCATTGCTGAGCCCGATCTCCTTCCCAAAATCCCGGTTGAAGATGCTGAGCCCGAACTTCGCCAAGATGTCCAGGTTGCAAGTGCTGAGCCCGATTGTCTCTGTGATCTCCAGAACCTTGATCTTCTCCTGGATGAAGTACCCTGTCTTTCCCTGAGACGAAAGGTTGACTCCAATATGATGATGTCTTCAGCGTATTGCTCTTTCCTTCTTCTGCAATGGCCTGTCTCAAACTGGCCAACTCCCTTTCCAGCCACATAGCCTTCGCCTCAGCTGGAGAGACAACTCCATTCGCAAAATCTCCTTCTTGATGTGCTTGTCGGGCTCTCGGCCCGTCTCCTGGAAGTCCTGCAGGTTCAGGTAGAACATGTCGGGTTCCAGACCCGCCTTCAAGTAGTTCATGCCGGGTTCTTGACCCGCCGTCAGAATGTTCATGTCGGGTTCTTGACCCGCCGTCAGGTAGTACATGTCGGGTTCCTGACCCGCGTCCTGGATCTTCGTCATAAAGAGTTCCTTTTTGTCGCGGCAAACCCTGCACATATCCTGAAAAGACGTTGCTGCAAGGTCCCGTCATCTCCACTTTCTCATAGCTTCCTAACGGCCATGGTGGAATCATGGAGGTCCATCCGGTACCCTAGTGCCATTTGGTGTGAAGCGTAGCTCATCATCCATCTCCCTCTTCGGAGGCTCCGACACCGATGACCACACCGACTGTTGGCCACTCTCCACCTGCATGTGCTGCATCTTTGTCAGCTCCTCTCTAAGTCTCATGTTCTCGTCCTGGAGTTGCATGAAGACCTCCTTCTCCATGGCCCTCTCCAGATCATCTTGAGCCCGATCACTTGTGGACTCACTGGCCTTCTTGGCCAATTTCCTGGCCTCCTCACGCAGAAGCCCTTCTACTCCTTGTTGATGATCTCCATCATCCACAGGCATCCTTCCTTCCGTTCGCAAGCCTTCTTTGACAGCTCGGCCCTTTCCACTGCCTGTGCTGCCATTCCAACTTGCTGGTGTTGCAAACTTCAAAGGCCTCTTCCTCTCCACTGATATGCCCTGAGAACTCCGTGGTCTATCTTCCACTGCTCGGCTAGAAGATCTTCCCCTGCCCGACCTCACTTCCAAGTCAGGATCTCGATCTCCTCCTGGCACTGGGGGTAACACACCCATTTCCACAGCTTCCTCCTCAGTTGGAAGATCTGAAGGCCTTGCCATAGCTACGTTCCAACCTTCCTGTGCCCTTTCGCTCCAAAAAGGGTTAGGATCCGCTCTTCTGCCCACAGCTCCTGCAGACAAAGATCGAGGTTCCATTGCTCAGTAGCACAGAACGTCGGTTGGGCTCATAACCTGCTTAAATGCAGGCAGAACACACGTTCTTTTTTTGATGCTAAAAACAGCCTCAGTGATGCGAAGGTATCGCATGAACTAGGTACACTTCTCGATAGTGCATGATCAATCACAAAATCAAATCATTTGAAGAAGTGGCCAGCAACTTTAGATCATCAGCATATCAAATGTTGGTTAAAAAAAACCGGTTACCATGCCCAAGTTCTACCCCATTCCGCCTTCCATTTTCGTCCGCAGTCTTTTGGAATGCTTCTGAATCCATGCAATGTTTCGAGCGGTTCCGTGGGCCTAAGATTTCCATAACAAAATTCTGATCGGCAGACACTGCGCAGCAAAAACCAGAAAGGTAAACCTTCGGTTTCTCCACTGATTGTGTGACAACAACATTCAATTCGAGAGCGTAGCACCACAAACGTGGGAGACCATTGAGGAAAACAAAAATGCAATGGAACTGTTGGACGTCAGAGCTTTGGTGACCTATTGAGGTCCAAACAATCCCATGTTGAAAGGCATTGATTGAAGGGCACCAGGAGGAATTAAGTCAGTAGCTGCCATGTTAATGGGGCATGACCTTGCCTGTGGTTCGGACATCTTGACACGTGACACAGTTTCGGCATTGGCAATGCACGGTGTACCGGGCTGCCACCAACGCCGCTGCAAATCCAGTTTTATGTCCATCATTATATAGTTGCAAGGTCGAGTCAGCACTGGTTGTCTTATTCGGATTTGGATGTTGAATGTGGTCAGGGATGAGACAAAAGTCCTGATTATGTTTCGTGCTGTCACATGGCCCTGGTTGATTCCTGCTCATGTTTTCGCCAGCTTGTTGCTCAGAAGTTTTTTGATGCAAAAATTCACAACCAAGGGCAAACCCACAACTGAATCGATGTGGTGTGATGTACGTGTTGGGAAATCAATTTTCGTATGCGTTTGTACATGGCACATCACCTGGCAAACGCATGCAAACGGTATGAAGTACAACTGAAGTACATTCCTTGTATCGAAAGAGGAGATTAGAGAACAGGAGTAGAAAAACCAATCAATAATCATATGAAATCATATAAACAATCGTTCGTGAACAATGTTATAACGCAGATGGACGGCCGGCGTGATGTGCAAAAACCATATGCATTCCTTCCGCAGTTGGCCGAGGAGCGGCCAAGTGAAAGATGCAGTTTCAAATGAAATGCACATCTGCAAATGGTGTGAAGATGTGAAAGCTTTGAAGAAATGATGGAAATCCACCTTTCTGTGACGTGCTGAGGCCACAGCTTTGCCCGGATTCCGCGAGAAGTACAAAGCCTTAAGCCAGATATGGTTTGCTGATGCCGACGAATTGGAACGAAGGTTTCTTGAATGCATTTTTACAGGCTGCCCAAATTGTGCAAACATGTTTAGTTTTGTGTTGGGTGATGTATTTCGTGCAGAGGAAACAAAACATTTCAGATTATCCAGTCCCACCGTCGCAGGAAACTTCCAGCTGCTCGTCAGCGACTCTTGGAGCAAGCCGCACAGCAGGCTGAGGTGGAACAAGGCTGGCAATTGGAAACATGAGACTCTTGGGATTGGACTCTTAAGGCAACGTGGAAAATGTTGGAAATGTATGGTTTCTTAGAGTCCATTGTTGCCTTGGATGTATTTGGGTGTTTTTATCGTCATCCATTTGCATGCTAAATGCAATACATGAATTTGCAGGGCGAACTGCGGCCTCACCTTCCTCCCTGGCTGCTGTTGAAGCCGAAGTGGAAGCTGCAGATCAGGCGCTCTTTGAAGACGGGTGCGTTTTCGGAATTTCGGGCATTCGTATAGGACGCATTAGTGTGACTAGTGGAGGCAAAATTGATTTTGATTCATATGTATTGAGATTATATATTTAGTACATTTATATTTACATATATTTTGATTTATTAGACCACATCATATGAGTACATATATATATTTTATATGTGTATATGTATCCTACCAAATTATATACATATCAGTACAATGCATGTATGTATATATATATATATATGTATGTATATGATATGTATATTTACATTTATTGTTATCATTTTTTTCCAAATATTGGTTCAGGTTTGATTGGATGGTGGGGGGGGGGGCAGGATATGGTGGCACCAGGCGAATCACGACAGTGTTTACATTTGGGTATGTTTGGAAAGGCCGAGTCAAGCACAGAGTTGTTCAGTGGAACAACTTGGAAGTGTTGACTCTGTGCACAGGCTAACCTCACATCGCAGACCTCTTTTTGTATCCCTGTTTATTGATGGATTCTGGAGGTGTTGTTGCAGTTCCTGGAAAGCTGGTTGCAGAATGGGCGAGAAGACTTGTGCCAAGAATTTGAACGCCACTTGCGGGAGTCCTACACCTGGCCAGCTTCTGAGCGAAGGTAGGACAACTGGAAGTTGAGGAAACTTGCATCATGAAGTCTGATCTGACATTCTGTTCAGAAAGGTGGAAGCATGGAGGGAACCGAGGAAAGACGGTAGAAAACTCTAGAATGTGAAGATATGTGAAAAAAATTTACTGATGTAAAACAATATTAAGATGTTTCGGAAGGAAGATGGTGGAAGTGCATCGGCAGAAGTGGAAAGCCTTGGAGGAGCCTTCTGCTGGGATGTGCTAAGTATTTAGCGAATGTTCCCAATTTTGCAAAATTTGCAATAGGTGGCCGCAGGTGATGTTTGGAGATGCTGATTAGGTCCTTCCGTGTGAAAGACTTGTTTTCCTTGTCATCTGACTCGGATAGACCTTGTGATTTTGAGCCACCTCCAAACTCATCCTTTCCTTCTTCCTGGAGTCGTATGGCTTGTTCTCAAGATGCGGCCGCGCCAGGACGCCCTTTGTCAGCTGATGGAAGCTGTGCGCAGCAACACTGCAGATGCAGCCGTGGCAAAGCAGAGGAAGGCGGTTGCTGTCTTGTTATTTGAGGGGTAACGATTGGAGGTGAGACTGGGGGGACTGGTTCGTGGGCGTGAGGCGTTGGCCAGCCAGATCGCTGATTGAAGCGCTTATCCCCTCAATCATATAGTTCATGTTCATGTACAGCATACGGCTTCATAGCTAGCAAGCATCAGCAAAACCAGCTCAGTCTGCTTTTGTTTTTTTTCTCCCGTGTTTGCATCACTGGTCATCCACACTCCGGTAAGAATTCTGCGAATGCTCCTCATTGTCGCTATCATCATCACTATCCCTTGAGTGTCGTCGTCATCCTCTGCTCTGGCAGGTGGATGCCACCACGAAACGCTTACAGTCCGTGCGTCATGCTGAACTCAAACTTCAGGTGCTGTTGAGAATGACCCAACCGATTGTGCCAATGTCGCCAATGCCGTTTCCAGCGCTTCCCTGCTGGAAGGTGAAAGCCCTGCGCGAAGTGAAGCTGCAGTTTTGGCCTGGTGCCAAAAGCGTCAGGGCAGGCATCCCAACCGATGCAGAGGTCTGGGCTGCCATAACCTGTGTGCACATTCCCACAAGAAGGTAGGTTGTGTGCAAGCTCAACTGCATATTTTATCTCACATGTGAGTAGGTTGGTTGGGAAGGGTCCTCATGTGATTTGAAAAGTTGTTTGGTAGACTCCAAGATCTTGTGGATTTTGGCTCAAGATCTTGGAGGCTCCTTTTTGTTTTGGTTGAAATGGCCCTTGCTCCGGCGAATTGGGATCACATCACGGAGCAAGCGGGCATTTTCTTCGCCAGGGCTCATCGAGGTGTGGCTGCGAGGAGTTTGCCACGCCCATCTCGATTGGTGGACGAGCCTTCCAGGGCGGCATACGCCCTTTGCACCAAAAGGGCCAATCGCGAGGCTGAGGCTCTGGGAGCCCAGCCTTGCAGGAGGTGTGGCACCTTCACACACAGCTGGTGTGAAACTTGTGGGCATCCTCGCAATCTGTGGTGCTTGCGACGCAGAACGTCTGCTGTGCCCTGAGTGTGTGGACCTTGGAAAGGTCTACCCTGCAGACGAAGGCGACACAGAGACGGTGGAGGTCACAGGCTATACTGATGCCGAGACGGGCGAGTTCATCCCAATTGACCCTCCGTTCCGCCTCCCACTCTCGGAGGTCCCGGTCACCACAGATGGCGAGTTCGACATGGCCGCACTCATTGCCAGAGCTCGAGGACAGCGTCCTGCTGGATCTACTGGTGGCTCTTCCTAGTGAAGTGGTGGGCCAGCTTTGTGATCTGGGAATCCAAAGCTGTGCAGATCTGGCTATGATGTGGGAATCCGGCAGTCGGTGTGTGCAGGAGCTGGAGGAGAAGATGCGGACCACTTTTAGTGATGGGCTGGCGGCACAGGTTAGGGCAGCTTGGACCGCAGCCTGGCGTGAAGCTAAGAGCCGAAGAGAAGACCATGTTCGGTCGGTGGTCCAGGAGAGATGTTCCAGCGTTTTGAGCCCAGGGACTGGGTCCCGGGTTCCTGCACGTGAAGTGATCTTGAAGCCACGACCAGTTTCAAATCGGATTCGGACAATCCAGCCGACAGGTGGTTCTGCAGGTTTTTCAGTGTTGAGTGGCCCCTCGGGTCCTGACCCGAGGAACTGGCTCGACAGAAGCTGGAGACCATGTTTGAGTTGGCCCTCAAGTATGTCCTGGACCTTAAGGAGCTTGGAGTCACGGAGGAGCAGCTGGCAGACCCACTTCAGTGGCGTGGTCTTCGCGACGCTACTATGATTGGTGCCTCTAGGCTGTCGGTGAATCGTTTGGGAGCCCTCAACTCGGCTTTCAGGCGTTGGCTCCGTTTTTGCCAGCAACATGAGGTTCCAGTGAGTTCACCAAGTCCTTTGCAGCTGGGCCAGTTCTTAAAACTTGTGGCTTGTGGGGGACCCACGGCATCAGCGTCCATGCACGCGGCTTTGAAATGGTGGGCTGCCAACCTTGGGGCGGACTTTCAGGTTGACCACTGGGTGGTCAAACCTTATAGGTTCAATTCTGCAGCCCATGCAGGAAAGCAGGCACCTGAGTTAGAGCCGTGGCAGGTAGCTAACTTGCTGTTGCTCCTCCAGAGGTTGACGGGCACCCACAAGTTGATCGCAGCCATGGTCCTGATGGCATCTTTCAGCTGCATCCGGTTTGAGCACCTTCAAAGAGCGTCCTTCACGGCATCACATGGCTCGTGGGTAGAGTTCCTCTGCAGACAGGGGAAGGCTCGGCGGAAGGGATCCAGGCCTCCCTACAGTTGGGCGATGCCGGATGTGGTTTTCAGAGGATGTAGCCTGGGTGCTCTCCTGACTGACTTCTACCGCAATATGGCGGATGCAGAGGCCACGTTCCTATTGCCAGCCATTAGTTTGGAAGCCTCAGACCTTTGGGAAGTCACGGAGTCGACCTCGTTCATTGGCCGAAAGGCGATGTCAAGAGCTCGATTGCTGGAACTTTTCAGGGGGTTGCTGGTGCAGGTCGGGGTACCTGTCGACGCAGCCCAGACAGCCACATACAACCGCATGAGGAGGTGCATGCCGACCATGGCTAATTGTATGTGATGTCAAAAGATGAACTGCAGGCAATCGGTAATTGGACAGAGCTGCCGGAAGGCGGCCATGGTGACCCCGCTCTCAAAAAGTCTAAGGCGAACATCCCCATGGGCCTGCACTATGCTGGAGGGAAGTTGGAAAGGTCGGCTACCACCAAGAGGAAGTGCGTAGCACGTTTCCTGCAGCTGATGCAGAAGAAGTTGGCCTCCAGCTCGCTCTCGGAAGATGGCCTGTTGCCACGTGATAGTTGGGGCTGGGGTGAGTTTGCCTCCTTGCATCAGGAGATGGACGAGTTGGAGATTGAGCAGCCGAAGCAGACTATGGAGGTCCTAGAGACGATCCAGGACCAGGACCACGTTGAGGTGTCAGAGCAGGTGGAATTGCGCGTGGAGGAAGCATCGCCGGAATCCCCTATTTCCAGCAGCTCTTCCACGTCTTCGTCTGCCTCCGATATCCCAGAGGTGTCTCTCTCGAATGCCCAGAGGGTTGTACACCGCGTTGGCTGATTACAATGGCTGGATGCATTGACAGCCAGCCCGTGTATGAGGAAAAAGAAGGCCAGCCTCTGCTCGTGTGCGTTGCTTCTGTCGCAGCCACCGGTAGGTCTGTCCATTTTCCTTTCATGTCAGTTTTGATGCATGTAGTGATGTTTTTATTTCATTAATTTACTTGTGTTTTCTGTTTTGTCGTTTCATGACATGTGACTTGCACCGCACTTTTCCCAGTGGTCATTGCTAGTCTGGCTCAACACCATGTCTCGCATTGACGTCCTTCAGGATGACCGGGGGCTTGCCACTTGTGTGGCAGCAGCCCAAATCAAGCCGGAATGGATCGAGGCCTACAAGACCACCCACGCAGTGGCGACGTTGGACGACTTTGTCTACCTTGTCACCGCCTCTGATTGGGAAGCATCTTTGAAGGAGCTGGTAGAAGGAGTACCTGCCTTCAAAGGAAATCGCATTGCTATGGCTCGCTTTAAAAGTGCTTACGAGTGTGGCACCGTAGCACTGAAGCAGGCAGCGCAACCAGCTGCCAAGTCTGAAGACCCGGATGAGCTGTTACCTGAGGGCACCATGCAGCAGCTCAACAGAGACTGGACCAAGAGGTACAGCCTTCACTTTGAGCCCTGGTTTGAACCCAGTGAGCAACTACGTTCCAGGGTCTATCGTGAATGGCGAAAACAAAGTATGACAGTCATTGATGCCAAGAAGATTCGCTCCATGATGCACATCACGACGCCCAAATCAAAAGAGCAAGTGGACTTACCAGGAGGGATTCAGCTGCAATTCGATCGCGAATACTCCGCCAATTTCAGGTCAGTGGCAGACTACTATGCAGCTCTCCGCATCTTGGCTCATTGCTGGGCGTGGTCGGGAAACTACTTTGTGCAGTACAACAGCGAGAACATCCTGATGTGCGACCTCAGCTCAGCCCTTTCCTATGCCGACCGTGCCTTCCGTGATTGCATGGAGTATGGACATGGTTCCCTCAAGTGGCTTGAGAGGAACGATACCCTTACCCGGGGGCGCATGGCTATGTATGTGAGGCGGGGGTGGCCAGCATCGGTTTCTCTCATTGAGGCACTCCGGGAATGCCATTTGGAATGGCGCTCGCCTGCAGTACTTCCACAGCCTTCCTTAGCAGAGCCCAAGCCGAAGTCATCCCGTGCTGAGCCTCCTCCTGAACCAGTGGGAGGCCCTCCCATGAAACGGGCCAGAGCGCTCAAGTTTGACGCTCACAAGACGGTGAGCATGATCAAGGGTGGCAGCAAGCTCTGCAAACCATATAACGATGGCAGAGGGTGCAGGGACTCTTCTTGCACCTCCCTGCACCAGTGTGACGTCAAGCTGCCATCTGGGGCACCATGCCTCAGTAAGAAACACACAAGGTTGGAGCATGAATAGGGACAGCACCCCCTGGAGCGGGGGGACCATCACTTCATTCAGGACCTCACCGCCGGGTTCTGCAGAGTGCGGGTCCTCTTCAGGCTGAGCCGGTGACGCATCGCTTGGTGTCTGTGGCACACCCATCGATGGCCCAGCTAGCATCCAAGATGTATGGAGCTAAGCCAGTAGTTTGGAGAGGACGTAGTGACTTACCGCAAGCACCTTGGGTTCGCCCAACCAAGGGATGCTGGCTGGTGATCGACTTGTGGTCGGGCATTGGTGGTTTGCCGATGGCGCTCCTCCAAGCTGGGTGGCATTTCTACTGTCTGTCGGCTGAAATGGATGAGGAAGCTGCAGCAGTGGCCAGCCAAGCCATGCCGAACATTGTCCACATTTCCAGAGTGGAGGAGATTCAGGCGCAGACCTTGGTCCCATTTCTTCGTCGACGTCGTCCACGAGGCATCTTGGTAGGCGGTGGCTCCCCATGTCAAGGGAACAGCTCCCTTAACAAGCAGAGAAAAGGATTGGATGATCCTAGGAGCCAGCAACCACTGCTCTTGAGAGACCTCCGAGACCAACTCCGAGCGCTGCCTGAATGCGAAGAGGTGGAGATCCTATCCCTACTGGAAAATGTAGGTTCCATGCCAGACACAGTTCAAGCTCAATATTCGGAGTGGATGGAGTCAGACCCCACTATATGGTTGATGCCGCTACCTGCGGATGGGTGCACCGTCGCCGGCTCTACTGGCTGGCTTCTGAGAGAGGTGGCATTCAGCCAGATATGACTCCGCCAGAGAGTTGGGCCTCCTGGTCTCAAGGTGCAGGCCTTGCAATGGAAGGGTAACAAGCCTCTTCCTGCTCGTCTCCACCTGCAGGATGGTTATTCCCTGCTCTTGGACCCGAACAAGGTTGTAAAAAGCCAGGGTGAGGGTGCTATGCATACCTTTACCAGAGAGTTTTTCCACCCCAAAGATCGTTTGGGACAAGCTTCTGCAGCAGCAGCACAGAGGTTTTTGGCAGATAACCAGCGATTTCCACCTGCTGCATATGAAGAACCAAGTTTAGCCTGGAAGGGTTCATCGTGGCGCCCCCCTGTTACCAGAAGAACGAGCCCAAGTTATGGGTATCCCTCCTGAAGTGTTTCGTGGAATCAAGGGCCCACCTGAGGTGAAAATCCAGAAGGCTAATAGTTTCATCGGCAATGGGTTCCATACGTTTTCCATTTTGGTGTTACTCTCTATGATTCCCCAGTTGCTGGCTTTTAAGATTTCTCCTTCCATTATTCCTGGTGATGAGGCTGCCCTGCGGGATCGCTGTCGGCACACGGTCTGGGAACCTGGCCGGTTAGCTGCTTTCCCAGGATTGTTGGATGTTGATGAAGTTCTCCAAGGGGTTCAACAGTGTTTCCCAGATTGCCCAGTAGCTGACCAAGTTTGGAACACAGTCCGAAGTCGTCTGAGCATGTGTCGGTTGCGTGATCTGCAAATCTTCACCGCTTGGTGTCGCCTCAAGCAACTGCCGTGGCACAGTTTGGGTCCTCAGCCAATTTTGAGAGTGGACAGAGCCAAGATTTCTGCAGGGTTGTCGGGCCAGAGGCATCCGGCCAATTCATCCAAGGGCCTTGACCATCTTTTGCCCCCCTGGGTTGGGCAAAGAGGATCATATGGCGGCCTCGCGAATCCTGCCTTCACCATTTGCCCCCTCGTTATGGCCGGATCTGGATGCCCAATATGTGGTGGACGCAATTGCAACCTGGCAGTCTTGCCTTCCGAGATGGGCAGAGGAACAACGTCACCATGTCAGTGTCGTGGCCAAGGCACTCCAACCACTGGAAGAAGCATTGAGTCATCATCGAGTCCCTAGTGCACTTCAGGTTGCACAGGCCAAGCAACCAGCGTTTGTCGCTTGCATGTCTGTGCTACTGCGTTGGCCAGATTTGCAGCAACCGCAACAGTTGCTTAAGGGATATCCTATCTTAGGCGAATTTGCCCCCAGTGGTATTTTCAGGCCAGTCCCAGAGGGTCATTCCATCTCTATTGCAGAGTGGCTTACTGAAGCACCAGCTGCGGTGGACCGGATCATGAAGTCGAAACCACCATTGTTTGCAGAACAGATTTTGAAAGTGACTCAGGAGGAACAAATCAAGGGCTTTTGCAGTAAGTTCCTGACCAAGGAGGAGCTGGACGCCCGTTTTGGGGTAGGGCAATGGCGCCCTTTGGAGAGATTCTTGATTACTCAGCCTTGTGGCAAACAACGAGTGATTGATAACGCCAAAAAGACCCAACACAATCGAGCTACGTCGATGAGTGAGACTATTTACACAGTCCACCTGGATTTCATAGCCTCGGTAGCCGCTAACCTTACGGGCCAAATTGGGCCTCACTGAACCACCGATGGACACCCCTGGCTTTGACTGGCTTCATCTCCGTCTGGGAACGGACGACCTGCCAGATGCTTACAGGGCACTCCCTGTAGCCCCTAGCCAGCAGGGATATTCGGTGATCTCCATCTTTGTGCCAGGCCAGGGATGGCGCTTCACCCTGTTATATGGTTTAGCATTTGGATTGGAGAGTGCAGTCATCAGCTTCAACAGGTGGCCGCACCTCGCGATAGCAATCGCCAGACGATGCACTTGTTCGCTTTCTGCTGCATACTTTGATGATGAGATGGCCCTGGAAACTATGCTCTCCTCAGATGTCTCGCAGTTGGGATTGCGGTTAGTTTTGAAGCTGATGGGCTCGCCACCTCAACCAGAGAAGGGATATAAACCCTCCCCAGATCGCCATTATCTGGGAGCGTCAATCCACCTGGGTTCCTTCAGCTTGGAGGGTGTGGTTCGGTTTCAGCCCAAGTTCTCTACCACCATGAAGGTCAAATCCAAACTCCTGGACATTGTGCGACAGCGCTCACTGCCATCTGACGTTGCAGGTAAATTACGTGGAGACCTTCAATGGATGTATTCACTATGTGCAGGCCACTTAGGCCGCCTTGCTGGCCCAGTTTTGACTGCACACCAAGCTTCTGACCAGTCGGCACTTACAGACATGGAACTTCGAACGCTGCAGATGCTCTACATTTTGGTGGGGCAGTTTCGACCCCGAGATGTTCCAGTGATCGGTGCGTGTAAGACTCCCTTCAGGATCTACTCTGATGCCAGCTTTGAAAAAGGAATTTTGAGACTCGGATGGGTCCTGTTTCCTGTGGATGGAGAGGTGCTTGGCGCTACAACAGTTGTGCCAGACTCGGTTTTGCAGAGTTGGAAGCCCAGAGATCAGCAGATCTTCCCGGGTGAACTCCTCTGCTCCCTAGTCATTCCGATTTTGTACCCAGACCTCCTCCGTGACCAAGATTTGCTCTGGTTCATCGATAATGAGGCGGCCGTAGCTACACTGATCCGTGCTTCTTCAGGTGAGAGTGACATCCACCTGATAAGCCAGAGTAGCCATATTCATTTTGCATCTCTAGGTTGTCGTGTGTGGACAGAGTGGATTGACTCTGAGAGCAATCCCTCTGACGGTTTGAGTCGTGAGGGAGTCACGGATGAATGGACCTGCAGACAGCAGTGGTCTCTATCTGAAGTCGACTTTCCTCCTTCTCTAGACCAGCATAGCCTTTTAGAGTGGATAGAAACCCGTATTATTGAAGGTGACAGTGGGTGATTTTTACTGTGGGTGTAGGTGTCGAAAGTATCTTTGACCCTATGTTTGATTTATGTTTGTGACCTGTCCAAACTAAATCCAAGAGTACTTGAATGTCTCTTGCTACCCATTGTTATTTTATAACAATGTGTCACCTTTCAATAAGGGGTTCCCCTCTGACAGCGAATACTTCAGAGAAAGTGAAAATAGCTGTGCTGTCCTTGAGTGTACTCACCTAACACTTTTCTTATCTCACATGTGAGTAGGTTGGTTGGGAAGGGTCCTCATGTGATTTGAAAAGTTGTTTGGTAGACTCCAAGATCTTGTGGATTTTGGCTCAAGATCTTGGAGGCTCCTTTTTGTTTTCCCACCCTCCCACCCGGATCCCCTCTGCGGGGTGAAGGGGGGACGGTTTAAATGGGATTTACCCCTCTAAGTTTACTTGGTACGGGTATAGGTGTCGAAAGTATCTTTGACCCTATGTTTGATTTATGTTTGTGACCTGTCCAAACTAAATCCAAGAGTACTTGAATGTCTCTTGCTACCCATTGTTATTTTATAACAATGTGTCACCTTTCAATAAGGGGTTCCCCTCTGACGGCGAATACTTCAGAGAAAGTGAAAATAGCTGTGCTGTCCTTGAGTGTACTCACCTAACACTTTTCATACTGCAAGCAATACGTGTCTGGAATCAATGCGTCACATATTTTACAATCAATAGACTGCTAACTTTCATGTGGATGTGCCTAATTCTCATCACTGGTTGGACAAAGTCCGTCCCTTTTCGCATCATTGTTTCTCATTCTTGGATGACACTTAGAAAGCCAATGGCAGGTCGATGCCTGGGACGATGTTCCAACTGCTCCGCGGAAGTTGGGTGGCCACGGACTTGAGTCAGAAGCATCTTGGAGAACAGACGAGGATTGTCTCTGTCGAGATCCCGTGCTTTTTCTCACAGATTGCTTGACTCAAACAGTGCTGATCCTTCTAATCATCGAATCCCTTTCACACAGCTCGCTTCATTGTTTTCTGGTCGCCGTTTGAAATTCTGAAGGCATCGGTAAACCGCGTAATCATCGCAGAGAGAGTGTGGCCCCAAGCCCAAGGAACATGCCCGGCGGAAGCAAGTGGAGATGGAAACTCAGACTCCTGTGGACATCGCCGCGGATGCAGTGCCTCTGTCTTTATCGCAGCGGCCACTGCCACAAGGCAATGAAGCCTGCACTACCTTCATTGGATGGAAATGAACAAAAGTTGGTCATCATATGTCCTTCTGATTTTCTATAGCCATAGACTTTCACGAATTCCATAAGTGTCCTCTTGAGCGTGTGGTCGCCCGGGTCAGACTGTCAGGCTTGCCATCTCCGACTTCTCCAGCTGCAGGGACATATATCTTGTCAGAGTCAGATCTTCTGCCAGAAAGGGAAGAAGATGGCATTGCAGGCAGCACCAGCAGAACGTGTAAAGCTTCAGTCAATCCAACTAGGTTTTTAGGAACCCATCCTCTTATCTGCATGCATGTCAACCGACTTTGCCGAAGATACAAAGGCAATTTATGCGCAAACACCTGCACTTGAAGTAATTTGATTCATTTGACATGAGTTGTTCTGTCCTCGGGGGCATGATATGAGCGCAGGACTTCCAGACGGAGGGTTCAATGACGTTTTCGCTGGAATGGTGACCTGTCCCAAACAGCCAATGACGCCGGATGACAACGTGCCACCTAGTGATTTTGAGGCAAGATAGGCCAGGCAGCCAACGACACTGGTGTACGGCTCATTTGAATTCTTTTGACTTATATGATATGATAGTAATGTGCTCACATATTCTGGTGATGTGGCTTGCACTCGCATTACCCAAGGATGCCCAAGAACGAGCTGCTGTGGCAGCTCTGGTGCAAGAGCAGGATGCCTTGGCAGAGACTCTCGGTTGCCCATGGACATCCCTGTGTGCTCAATGAATCATGCAGTCTCACTCCATTTCATAGTTAATTCAAGTTTACTTTTCCAATGGCCAACCCTTGCGGCCACTGTCCCACATGAACAGTTTTGAAGTGCCAAACTGATGCTGACACGTATGCATTGCCATTGCTCCAACTGTTAATGCATCGGAATTCTGATTGGTAGGCAAAAAGCTGAGTCTGAAAGAGAGCTGAAGCGGCAGGCGGCCAGTTGTGTGAGGAACTGCAGGTCGCCCTTTTCCATCCTTTCCCGTCTCTTTTGCACGGGGGACTGCATGCAGCAAAGTCCTTTTGGAATCCTTGAGTTATAATTCATCCAAGATTCCATGCCAAGGTGTGTTCGCATCCCAAGATTGGACAACTGATACATCCTGACACCATCAAGTCTGAGGGTTTCTAGATTCTGAGAACGGGGATTCTTGGTATCAGAACCTCGTGCAGGATCTGAAATTGAAGGAGCAGGACAAGGCCTTTCAGGTCAGGGCGATACAGGGGAAGGGTAGCACATCCTCGATGACAACGAGTGCAATTCGTAGATTTGATTTGCATACCGTAGATTCACGGAACTCAGACCCGGCTTTGTTGTGCCACCTATGCATTGCCAGAACGGCATTGCTAAAGCATCTAGAATCTAGAAGCATAGGCCTGCTGCGCAACATGGAGCACAGTCGGCATGTTCAGCATACGCGACATGACCTCGATGTGATGATAAGCTTCAAGTTGACAATCGAGTTGGCTTTGCAGGAAGTCTTACAAGCTGAACGGCAGCAATTCGCCCAAGAGCGTGACCGACTGCGGAACAAGCTGAGGGGAGAGGAGCTTCAAATCGAAGCGCGGAAGTTGAAAGATGAGTTGATTCGTCTGAGACGTGTGAGGCGGTGGAGGGAAGAGAGTATTTGTTGTTCAGATTGTTCAGCTTTGGCCTTTTCCTTCACCTCCTAATTTTTTGTATATTCAAGATTCTGCAGAGAGCAGTGATGGATGCAAAGTGATAGTCTTGGTCTTGCATCCTAAAAAACGCTTGAGAGCAATAAGGAAGAAACGCTTTTGTAGGGCTGTTGGCAAGGCCTATGCGAAAGGATGCCCAGCAAGTTCTTTGGTGGACCGAGGACCAGCTTTACTTGTGGAATAAACGGACATGTGCAGAATCCTCTTGGGCTTTTGGTGCGAGAAGATTCTGATGGCTGCTTGTAAGTTTCCTGCAAAGATTTCCTACAAAGACACGCAGTCAACACCTGCAAGCCACAACTGAAAAGAATCGAAAGGGGGGGGTGCCGATGTCCGCACCAGGAAGACATGCAGCATGTCATTGCTGGGAAGCAGCTGTTGATACGTCGAGCTGCAGGGGCTGCGTCAAAGTCTGCCGCTGGGATAGCCTACCGTAGCTGCAGCCTGTGTTTGCATAATTCTTAGGGACTCATCAATGACAATTATTCCGGGACACTAGCCTTGATGACGAGAACGATGAGGATGAGGATGAGGATGATGAGGATGATGAGGATGATGAACCACAATTGATGAATCATGAATGCATGATGAACGCTGACCGATCAATGATAAATTGATAAATGAGTCAGGAATCGGAAACGATTTGTGTGATTGAGAAACCATTATGAACTATGAACCCGTAGACTGATGAATCATCGATTTTGAATGATGGATGATGATACCTGACCCTACTCATCTTGTTTTGCATCATCCTGCACTGGAATATGCTTCATGCCGCTTGGCTAACCTTATCCGTCGAGTCATCACCATGACAAGTGCGGAGTCTCACTGAAACGGAATTGTACATGCAAACCATTCAAAACCTGAACATGTCATGCTATTGTAATATAGTGTGGATGTATCCAGTTCGGCCCGTGCCCACCAATGTGACTCCACGCCTGCAGCCATATGTTTAATCCACGACAGCCTGAGGAAGGGATGTGTGCATTGGCTATTGGCACCGCGCGTGATTGGCTTTTTAGATGTCGGGAGATGATGGAGTCTAAGTCCTTCGCTCCCAGTGGCACCAGCATGGCGAATGCTGCAGCAATGGCAGAGCAGGGGGAAACGATGCTGAAACTCACATGCAAACAGCCATCTCTAACACCCAGCAGTGCAACATAGTGCAACATTTGTCTTTGTCGCCTTTTTTGGTACTGGAAGGCACCAGGGCAATCCTCCTAAGAACTACTGTTATGTAATGTTATGTAAATATATACATGTTTTTTATTTTCAGCGTTTGTCCAACCACATTGTTGAATGACCCAAAGCAAACTGCTAACCAATGAATCAATGGACCACTGACAAAGTCTTGGAATGATTTGACGATTCAGCGATCCAGGTCATTAGTCACAAGACTTAGCAAGCATTGTTCTCAGCAGACCATTCGACACCGTTCCAGGAAAGGGCAATTCACCAAAGCAGTGGAGACCATCGGACGGTTCAAGTCCCATGCGAAGCTCTTGGTTGAGACCATGGCACCAGAGGAACGAAGCCATGCAGAGCAGAGGCGTGCGGTATTTGGGTGATTCCAAACCTGAAATAGCAACCGCCTTGTGAGAATTTCTCCCACTGCAATCGGAATACAGGGGCGGCATTCATGTACACTTGACGTCTAGCACAGCTGCAAAAAGAAAAGTTAAAGAAATAGATGGATTGCAATCATGTCCAGTATCATTATAATTGATTACCATAACATACCATAATATCGTTTTTTTCCCATACGAAAGGCACACGTTTTGCATTGGCATAAATGTTTTGCCTTCGAGGCCGCGACTGGAGAAAGTGGAGAAAGGCTTGGAGATCGAAAGGGAGATGGCCAAGGCAATGGACCACAAACGGATCCGAGGAGTGTTTGTAACATTTGTCAGAAAAAAAAGATCCGAGGAGTGATGTTTGTTACATTTTGCCAAGCGATGACAAGGTCAACAGAAACCACATTCGAATTTTTTTGTTTGGTTGATGTCCTGCGCAGCCTTGTCTTGTTGTGCAGGGGGCGAGAGAAGCAGTAACGGCGCGTTTGCGAGATGCAGAGGCGAAAGCGGTAGACTTTCAGTGAGCGATTTTCAGTGATGGATTTGGGTTGAGACCGGCTCGTGAGTGAGGCGAAGCTGGATAGGCTTGCGGAAGATGCTCCTTGCCGTGAGTAGTGAGCTCTCACAATCAAGCTTTCTTGAAATCGACGGCTCCTTTTCTTGTGGAAACAGCACAAAGATTCAACTACTCTAGGCCACATCCACTCGCGTATGGTCCAATGCACGAATCCCTTGCATATTGTTCAGAATCAGGCTCTGATATGTGGGAGATGCACTGGCCTTAAATCTTGCAGTGCCAAGGACATCGCGGCAGATTTCCTGACTCGTTGGACGGAGCAGATCAGCGCAGTGAGCCTCAAAGGCATGCAGACCCAGCGGCGGACCAAGGAGCCGGAAGGGAGGTGCGGAAGGAGGAAGGAATGAATCGGATTGAATCGGATTGTCTCATGGTACAATATGGTGCAATATGGTGCCATGTTTCGAATGGCATCTGTGAGTCGATCGGGCTTTGATTAGGAGCTCTCAGGGAGGATTGAGACTGCACTGCGGAAGGAGGCGCTGCTCCTCATAATGTGGCAGCCAGTGTCAAGTGAGCGAAAGAAACCCAAGTCGGGTGATTTTTTGGAGTTGGACTTGTCATCTTCGAAGCTTTCACTTGCCCAGGCGGCAAAGTACCGCACAGTTGCGCAGGCAGCATATGCTGACATTGCAGTGCCTTGCCTTACAAATTGCTGGGTTGGTGCCAAACGGTCCAGTACTGGTTCACTTGCGGCCCAGGCTGATCGAGCGGCTGAAGCGGCCATGAAGAGAGAGGAAGAAGCTCAACAGCGCCAAGACGCTCGTGAGGTTCGCTCATTGTATGGAGTCCTATTGAGATCCCATTGAGCCCAAAACATGCCAAAAACGTCCAGAGGTTGTACGTTTGGCCATGAAGATCTGTCACCGGGATGCTGAAGGCTGACATACTTCCTGAGCGCAGCTAGAATCTTTCATGTGCAGGCTGCAAGACGGAAAGAGTTGGACCAAAGTGTGCGAAGAGAGCAGGACTCCACGGAACTTTTGTTAGCTTTTCTTGTGGCTCGGAGTGCTCCCTAGGACAAGAAAACAAAGGAAGGAGAGAAGATGGTACCAGTGAAGCTGCGTGTGTCAGGTCTCAGGCCGAAAACTCAGAAAGAAACTGCAAGTCAACATACCCAAAGTTAATTTGGGAATATCTCAAGGAAATGCAGCAAGCCAGACAAGCACAACCAAATTCTTGTATGCCTTGTATTTAGTGTTTCTGTTCTTGTTGCTTTCCCTTTCTTCCTTCCAGGTCAACAGCAATTGATGACAAGGCCAGGGCCATGGTGTCACACGGGGATTCACCAATCTTTCAGAATCAAGTGAATGAGAGCAAGAGGCTTGTGCCGAATGGAGGTCAAATTCGGACAATTTGCAGAACAGAAAGTGGCAAAAGCGCTGGACTTGACAGAGTCGCAGGTACCTTTGCTAGAACCGTGGGCTGGTCCTGATCTCCTGTCTTGTCAGGAGTCCACAATTTCGCTTCATTACACCCTTGACTGCCAATATTTATGAATCAGATGTATCAGTAAATAATATGTGTTAGCTTCGAAGGAGATAGACCTTTTCAGGTTGAGATTTGGAGCTCTCTCAGACGAAACGTTGAATGTGTCACTCTGAGGTGCGAGTGACTGGCATCAGATGAGTGTCCCGATGTGCCGTGTAGGAGACTGGCATGTGACGTGCGAAGCTGTACCCAGGCCAAAGGCCTTTGATGGGTGCCAAAATAAGAGAAGCTATGAGGGTATGAGGGTGTTGCATGCATCAAGCAACTTGAAGGATGACTTGCACACAGTCCATAGCTGTTGGATATGGGTTTTGTTTTGTTGTAGCAGAGGCTGAATCAAACAATCCAATTTGAGGACCTTGAGCACGTTGGCCTTTCGACGGTATGGTTTTGGCTCAAAGCTCTCGTACCTTTATCGTCCGGCCAAACAGTTCAACATGGAAATCTTCCAGGCAGTCTTTGGCGGCGGCAACTCTGATGACAACGATGACGGCGACTCTAATTGTTCTCGCCCCCTACGTGATTTGGCACACTGAAGGTGGCTATGTCAAGATCCAACAGGTTTTGGATAAAGCTGGAAAACATGCCAAGAACCTTGCGAGTGGGACTCGGCGGGAAAGTGTGACAATTGCAGATTGGATGATCTGAAGGAAGGAGACTTGGTATTCCTGGCATGCAAGTTTAGCAAGATGCGGACCCTCACTGACTTTACGAAGGAGAATAAATTTGAAATTGAAGAACTTGCTCCTGCCTTGTCCGGCTCGGAAAAAGCTGTTGGCTTTAACTGGAAGGCAGAGATGTATCAACGGATGCAATCAACTTCCACTTTGGAGATTCCTTTGGACACACCAGATTGCCCAGCAGCGCGAGGTCTTGATGGCACTGACCCAGGTGCCACCAAGAGAAAGGATGCTTGCTGCCATCGTGGACAGGCTGGTCACCCAAGGTTCCTGAATTAGTACTATGGTCCAAACAAGCGTTGTCAGCCCTATTTTGGAGGTCCCCCCCATCAGTCAGAAACAGAGCTTGTCCAAGCTGATATATCTTTCGCCGAGGAGGCGCAGTTTGGGCAGATTGCCTTGAAGACTTGAAGACAATGAGTTGAACGCAGATCAGGCTGAAATTGTTGAGTTTCACAACCACTCCGTGGTGCAAGTTCCTGGAAAGCCTCTTGGCATGACCAACCTGCAAAAGTGCAGTACAGGTGGGCTCCAGTTCCAGAAGGTCTCCATGACGTGAAGTATGTGGCTTGCCTATCAAGGTGAACAGAGTTATCTTTCCCAGACTCTGGTGTTAACCTGGGCTGCATTCATGGTGGGAAGCTTCAAGCCAATACGTGATGGCATGAAGTATGACAAGGTCGCGAATCCATCCCCAAACTCGGCAATGGGCCGCGAAACCTTGGGCACCTGAGATACACGGGTTTCGGAGAGGAACACGTCCTGGACCGCCAAGCAGGCCAGTGTCTCGGACAATTGCCTTGTAAGTCGAAACGATCAGGACTATCAAGTGGGTGACCTGAAGATATGCTTCAAGAAAACCTCATTGACCAAGCTCACGGTCCTTGCAGAAGTGAAGAAGTGTGAGCATTTTATGTTGCATGGCCTGTGTTTGGCAGTGTCCGAGAAGCATCTGAAAGCAGATACGAAGCTGAAACAGACTACCAGTGGTTATCGAATGGAATAGGGTCGTCTCATTGGTTTCGATGAATACATGGCTGAAGCTGTGGACTGTGCTCCGAGTGATTCACTGAATGCTACACTGCTGGGGATGATTGCCAGGTGGTATGTCCTCGGTGACTGAGACTCCACAGATTCAGCGACTCCGCAAAAGCATAGGATCCCATGTGCGATCCACAGCGCCAGTGGTGGTGCCTGGGAGTGAAGGAACTGAAGACAATTCGTCTCTCCAAGAAGAACGGAGAAGATGAACATGCACTCTCTAATTTCAGAAAATGAGGGATCGCTTTTTGCCTTTCGCATCATTGGCCCATGCCTTCTGTGGCTGATTGACAAATTCGGAGACTTGCTTGAATCGGTTCCATGTGTTGGTGGCTGCCTGTTTGGCAAAAATTAGCTAAGAGACCCCAATCCCGCGTACCTTCTTGTAGAGGAATGTTCTCACGAGGACAAGTTTCAAAATTAAATTGAACTAAATATACTTAATTATATATTATATACTAATTATACTTGGTGGCTTTACCTATTTATACTTGGTGGCTCATGGCAGTTAGTAACTAAAGCTTAGTTATAACCAAAACTAACCTCATTACACTTACTAACTAGTTACCAACTACCATGATCCACCAAATATCTATACATGTTATCTCTATTCATGGACTTTGTCTAAAATTCATTACCTGTCATGTCAACTCACCTTTTGCCAGCCCTCTTTTCCTGCAGAAAACACCGTGGAATTAGTGGTTATGTAGCACCTATACTTGACCAAAAAGGGGTACGTACCAGAGGGGTCTCTTACCAAAAATTATGATTTGCATTATCATTGTTGTTGTTGTTGTTGTTGTTGTTGTTGTTGTTGTTGTTGTTGTTGTTGTTGTTGTTGTTGTTGTGGAGTAGCCTGTCATCTTACCTGAATCCGTGCCAATGGAGTGTGAATGTCTTGTGAGAACAAGCTTCAGCGTGGGTGCTTGGTAAATACCTTTTGGTAAAGCCGTTTGGTTCACAGATCCAAAGAAAGGTATAGTCGGTATAGTATAGGTCAAACATGCATGCCAACTGCAAAGCAGAATGTCTCCACAAAAAGTAGCTGAGCAGTCTCAAGAACCCCTTAGGCACTCATGTGTACTTGCAGGCGGTACCTAGTGCTTCCTGTGCAGCACAACTAGTCCAAGTGGCTTGGATTGCCACACACTAATTGCCTTGGAGGAACCAGTGCCAATTGCTATGGAACTGATGGAACCTATTGCGGTGAATGTGGTGCTTCCTTCAGGTGAGCAAGTGGCACAACTCATGGTAAATCCTGAGAAGCCAATCATGCAGATGAAGACTCAGATCGCAGGGTTAGAAGGTGTCCCCTCTGATTTCAATGTATTTGATGAATTCTCAATTTTGGGATGTTTAGGAAGTTTGGTCAAGTATGATCAAGTGAAAATGCAAATTTTTACTTTCTCACAAATTCATGCTTATTTATTTTTTTGTCCAGGGAGAAAGTGTTGGAACGCAGAGTCCGAGTTGAGGTACACCAGTGGCCAACCAGGTCCTACTCCTAAACGACCAGCAAGTGGAAGATGTGGATACGCTAAGGGGCTTAAATGTTTCAAGCGAAGCAACTTTCCTGCTTTTGCGGCGTGCTCCTCTCCTTTCTGGTGCCATCAATCGGGACGAGTTGGAACATCTTCTGGAGGCTGGACTCTGGAGATGTGGTGTTGTTGTGGAGATGAGGAGGATGGAGTTGAGAAGACATGCTTGTTATTTCCATGGAAACTAGACGAAGCAAAAGATAGGATTAAGGTAGCAACATATAGCAAGATGCCCGGAGTAATTCCTGGATGTTGGCTTCCTTCATTGCCAGGACAATTTGGCGTTGGAACAGGCCATTGTGGCTTACAGTGAGTCCTTGCAGTACCTGCCATCGGACATTACCACCATCTCGGAGGAGGTCACGGAAGGTCTTGTAGCTTGCGGATCTGGCCATGACAAAGCCACGCTTCTCTCAGGAAGGCAGGTTGAAGTATGGCAAGACATTGCGAAACAGACTGGGAAAGCCAGACAGGTTGCCTTCTCCAGAGCTTTAAGAAAAGAGTTGGAACGCATCCATGCAGCCTTGCCAGTTGGGCCAGTGCCGCATGCAGTAAACCATCCCCGACGCTCCGAGCCGTTTGCACAGCCGAAAGGAGGCGGTGAACCCTCGGTTCTAGAGCAAGCTACGCAACCTACACCTGCAACACCTGCAACACCTGCTATGCCCGTGGGTCGAATGGATCAGTCAGAGCAGCCAGAGCCACTGGCACCGCCGGCGCCAACTGCACGGCCGTTGCAACCACGAGATGCTCCCAAAAGCGCGAGCCATTACATGCAACCGCTGCGACCGACACCGGAGCGAGAAGTGTCTCCCCAACCAACTTCAGGTGCTTTGGATGATCTGTCCCTGAGGGCACATCCATGTACAGAAAGATGAGGCCAGATCTGCATCCCATCCATGGATGGGAGTAGCTCGACAGCAGTTGGCCTCATAATGCATACATGCAGCATACATGAGCATACATAAGCTTGAAACTTCTGACCGAATCGAGCACTACTTTAAGTGTCGTGTAGAGCCGTAGGGTAGAGTCTTATGTGTTTGCTATTGGAGACTGCTCCCTTGAAGCTGCCCACATTGATGGAACTTCCCTTTAAAGTTGAATCATTTGAGGCTGGGATGGAGCTGAATCTTGGCAATTTGAAATTTGAAAGGCTGTCGAAATTGTGAATGGTTTCTGGTTTTATGATGTTTCCTAACTAGTGCTGCTGTAGATTCTTGAAGCAGTGGATATGGTGTATACATAGACAATAGGCTGACAATAGGTATATACCGTATATACTGGCGTACAAAAGGCATCAGACACACACACACACACAATTGCAAGAAATGTTCACTGAATGTGTCAACGACTCAGCAAATGGCAGCCCCTGACTACCACACATTTTGCTGAGGAAGACGTACCTTCACCGTCGATGGACGGTGTGTGAAGGTGAAAATGCCGAGTAAGATGCCGTGACACGACCCATGGCACAAACCTTTTGAAAACAGGCGTGACATTTGCCACAGGTGAGCTTTGCACATAAGGTGCATTCATGATGTAGGCAAGGTTAATTCGGTCATGGTTCTGTGGTCAAAGGATAGTAGACCCATGGATTCATGCCTTCTAAAAAGGCCTGCTGTAAACATGTTGTTTTTGTTCCATCTTGTTCCATCTTGTTTCTATCAATATCTTTGTCTCTCCGCAGCCTTTCCTTTTTGTACAGTGTCTTTGTGTCTCACCTGAAAGCCACCAAAAATCTGGTGACCATTTTTCCACAGACATCATGTTTCTTGGCTGAGTTGATCCCCTTTCCCTTTTCCATTGCTTTCAATGGGGTGGCAAAAATCAACATCAGCGTGTTAGTATCATTGCGCACCTGGCGAAACAGACAGTTCTTCAGTTTTGAGATTTCACACCTGAAAACCTTGAAAAAACGTCTGTGACCATGTGACTCAAATTTGGCGTCCCTAAAGGTTCTCACATCAAAGGCTCCATACATTTGGACTCAGGTCTTCGGACGAGAAAGCCGTGACGTCCCGCTTTGAGCTCCTAATTGAGGAGCTGGTCGCGGTACACGTCCGAGAAGTGGGGCAGCTTGGAATCGGAGTCAAAATCGTACTCATTCATGATATTCATGGCTTGGGTAGATCAGTGCTTCCTGCAACTGGACATATGTTGTGGGTGAGTAGGACTTGACAGCCATTGATAAGCATAATTACACCTCGACAACAAGAAAACCCGCAATCACATCACATTACATATACCTGTAAAATATATCTTTTAAAACGCGCACATATCATGTATATATAGTTTAAAGTATGTATATAAAATATGAACATCTCAACATGATATCAAATAATTTGATATAGTTTGATATATTATGGAACCATATAATCCATTTAACATACTGTACTTTAACACGATATATGATATGAATATATGATATAATATCATACATTATGATATTGCAACTTGATTTGATTTGATATGATCTAATGTAATATCAACAAACTGCAACATGATTCAATATAGACTAATACAATATACTTTACATTGTGTTTTTATTTAATGTTCCATGATATGATGATGATATAATTTGACATGAACTAATGCAATGCTAAAGAAATATAGTGCTTTACAACAATACAAAGTAATAATACAATATGAGCGAATTTAAGATCAAAAACTTTGACATAATTGAATATAGTTGAACATAATTTGACATGATTTAAGATAATTTGATATACTATATTGTACTATTATGTAATTGAATTTCATGCAATCTAATACATTTTTATACAATAGAAATACAGAATGCATATACAGATCAAAAATATTTACGTATAGCAATACACATATTGTTTTTCTATATTTAAGTATGATGTATAAATGCATATGCTCGCATGCACATATTCCAGCGAAAAACACAAAACAACAAACTGAGAACAGTGACACATGACATTTGACGTTTCTTTGTCCTTCCACTTTGCCTGCAGAGCTAGCCATTGAGTGGGGGAAGTCGTTGAGTCTTTGCTGCATGCCCAGGTTGACCAACTCCAGGTCGAAGTAGACCGACTACGTCAATCAAAGTCATTGAAGGAAAGAAGGCCCTTGGTCCTTGGCGATGTGTCCGGGTTGCGGGTTGGTTTTTGTTAGCAAAGCATGTGAGATGGCAGAAGGGCTACGCTCAATTTGCAAACTTAATGAAACACAGCACTGAACCCTTCACATCAGTGCTATTCAGCTATTCCTTGCCTCCAGTTTTCCTTTTTGAGCTCAAGCCACAAAATTCTTGACTTGGGCGGGAGATCTGTGAAATCATGGATCCGGAGTCCGAGTTGGAGGAATCTATGGAAGCTTTGGAAGCTCCATCGGAGCTGGAGCTGAAGTTGGATGATGCACCGCTGCAACTCTTGAAGTTGCCACCATTGAGGAGCAATTCTCGGAAAGTCCTGATGCGCAGCCGGGCCAGCATCACGGTCTTTTCTGAGGTGGCAAATGCTGAGCTTTCAGTAGAACTGTTGGAAGGTGATTTGTTGGAAGCTTTTCCAATACCGTTGCCTCAAGGAGAGACAGTCCGGCAGCTGCGTTCCACAGGTGCCATCCTGGGGCAACTTTCTGTTCCTGGTGTTCCTCCTGTACCTTTTGGGGTGCAAGTTGAGGTACGGCCCAATGCCGCAGCAATGTCCAGCTCAACGGCTTTGGTGGCCACGGGTCTCCAGCGACGGAACTTCGTAGCCTCAGAGTTGAGGACGCGGACGGTGGCCATGGGTGCAGAGGAGTTGAAGGTTGGCAATGGTTTGGGTGCAGCTGGTGAAGGCACTGTGCTGGAGGTGTCCATCAGTGAGGGTCCAGAAGCCACACTGAGCATCAAAATTCGGCAGGCCAAGAAGAAAGAACTGACCAAATTGGCTCAACAACAAGCTCTAAGGTCGGCCATGGAGAGAGGTCGCTATGGCAGCTTGCTAGCACAGATCGCCCGGTCCAAATCGCGAAAGGTAGAGGCAGCACTAATAGATGAGGCAACACGTATGTTGAAGTCGCTGCAGCCCAAGGATGGCTCCTTTATGACACATAAGGAATTGGGTCACCTGATGAAGTGGAGCAAAGCAACTTCACCGGATGGCGCCTGCGAAGTGGTCCAGCCTTGTGAATTGTGTACAGATTGTCCGTGCAACCGCGGCTATGCATCTCCTGGTGAAATGTGTGATGTCATCAATGATGCAGTGACCAATGCTCTCCAAGGTGTTGCACCTGGGCACCAATCTGCAGATGAGTGGCTCTTCAAAGCTTTGGTAAGAGCTGCGCTAACTGCACCGGAAGGCTGTGTTTGGAAATCCGGTGGTAAGTTCTTGCTGACAAATGAGGAAAGAAACCAGTCTGCGACAGCAATTGTTGGAGTGCTGGAACGAGAGAACCAAGAGACTGATGCTGGCAAAGGTATCAGGGCCTTGGTTGACTATACGGAACAAAACTATGGTTATCGTGTGACGGCTATCCAACTGAACTTCCACCCGAACCAAAAATCTTCACACAAGCAACATCGGGATATCTACGGCGCAGGGCAGAAAGGTGGAATCAATTGCACTTGCAGTTTCATGAAATGCACTGGAACTGTATGCTATTCACTGGGTTCCAGTCGGCAAATTCTTTGTGAAACCATCACAGATTCACGCTCCAAATATGAAACTTGCGGTGACCAGTGTGCGGGGATGAAGACTTACAAATGGATGCACAGTGGCAGTGCCATGCATTTCAACGCCCCCTGGAACAACAACCACACGCATGGAGTGCCACCCATGGATGATCCTTGCGGCCCCAGAATTTCCATTGCGCTGCTGTGTGCATGACCCATTTGACAAGTTTATGCAGCTTTTGCTGTTGCATCTCAGAACCCTCTAGTACCAGTTTAAAGGTCAAACCTCAGTGCGAGTGCGCTATTCTACGATTTACTTAGCCGACCTCCATGGCAAAGCCAGTTGGAAAGCTCAGGTGCCTGCGTCGTGACCCAGCGACCCTCTGGAACGAAAAAAGGTAAGCCGCTGCGCAGGGACGCCCACGTGAATTCTATTTCAGTATGGATGTATTATTTCTGCCCACCAATTTGGGGAGGGTGCGTTCCAAGACATGACACGCTGACATTGCCGAGCCACTCACGACTCGTAGCGTGGGATGGTCATGTGCCCTCAGGTCACCATCACCAAATCGCACTTTGTCGCCTCCACTTGAGGTGGGTTGCACTTGGTCACCATCATCTCATGTCGCACTTCTGAGTCCAAGTCATGCCTGTTGCTTTGAGCTTCCAATGCCATCTCCCCACACAGAATCTTGTCGTATGTGCAAGGAAGTGGACGTCCAGTGCCAGCCCGAAGTGGAGAATGAAGGGAGAGATCGGAGAGAATCAAGTAAGGAGACCCAGGAGATTAAAGACATCAACGGTGAGATCGGCACTGCTAGCATGGTGAGCATGAGCAGGTTCTCCTTAGGCACGGTTGGGGGGGCAGGTTTCAACTCTGGAGAGAATTCACCCAGAATTTGGCTTGGTACTTGAGAGGTTCCTGTGTGATCCTGCGTGTATAGAGGCTGTGCCAGGTAAATCTATTTGAGATGTCTATCACAGAGTGACTAGTCACTAGTCTATTTGCAACCTCACAACATCCGCGAGGCAGTGAGCTGGGGTTGGACCTGAGCTCAGAGGCAACATCCGAGGACGCGGAGGTTCATGTGCCACGCCTCCAAGCTTTCGTTATGAGTGGCTCCTTGAAAGCATTACACGTGGCCAGTTCTCAGCCAACCTTATTGCGTTCATGGAAATGCAAATGCAATGAACGTTACCGTTTTTTGAAAGATCATTTCCATCCTTTTCCCTTCTCCCCTTTTCCTTTTTGAACATCTTGTTGTGAATCTAACCTTCTTTACCTTCTTTCTGCTTGAGTGCTTGTCGGATTTTTGCTTTGGCTTTTGCCCTTTCTCCGTCCTTTTGGGCAAGCCAAGGCGCCTTCGAATCCATGGTGGCTGGCTTGCTATTTGTAAACATTTGCAGCTTGGCACAGCCGAATTTGGGTTTGATGTTTTTCATCCATCAAAGTGATGTTTCAGAGCCACCGATTCCAATGCTACTGTCATACCTTTTTTTGCCTTAGGTTTGATGGCAGCACAATTGCAAATCCTGGGAATGAACATTGGCTACGACATCGGCTACAGACGATATACTCTTTCTCCTGACAAGGCGGCTCGTTGCAATGCCCTGAAACCATCTGAAACCCACCAGATCCATCGTTCCACATTCCAGCACTTTTTTACTCTCTTGCGCCGACAGATGTCATTTGTTTTAGTTTGGTAGCAAGGGGCGCTTTTATGTCTTAGTCTCTATGCATCAAGAAGAAGCAATAAGCAATGAGATGCAGAGAGCAAATGAAGCAAAGATGTGGCGTTGAGCTCTTTGATGTGCGTAGTTATGGAGGCCTGGGCCTACTTTGACGACTTCTTCTTTTATGCCGACCTTACTTTTGCAGTACTTTTCACGTGCTCTCGCATGTAGGAACATCATTGAACCGTGTTACACCTGGTGATACATCTTTTGATGCACCTCCTGGTGCACCTCGCGAGACACCTCTTGATACACCTTGTCGGACCAAGTCGGAACTAAGGTTGGAGATGATGCTCCGCCAGTTCTACTTGGGATTTTCATTTTTCAGATATGGATTGAACTGGTTAGATTTTCTGGTTGTTTGCAGCTCCTGGGTGGAGTTATTCGCTGCCGGCTTGCCCATCAATCCAACCTTCCTGCGCATGCTGCGCCTGGGAAAGTGCCTTTGCAGCATGCGGGTCAAGTGGTTTGCTCACCTTGGAAACGGGGAGGCTTCAGTGTTTTTGAAAGCGGGGGGGATTTGAAGATGGATATGGATATGGATACTGTATATTGTGATCTGATTTATGATGATATATTATATGAGAATTAAGTAATTATGCGATATATTCTAGTGTTTCATGGTTTGGTAGCATGTTACATGATGTTACATGATGTTGCGTGATGTTGCACGATGCCACATAACGTTGCATGATGTTACATGATGCAACATGATGTTACATGATGCAACATGATGTTACATGTTACATGATGCCACAGGATGTCATATGTAAAGTATGGATTAGGGTGGTTGATGCAGCGGTGCTGTTGCTTTTCTATTCATGAGTCCCATGGGTAATTTCGGTTGTTTAGTGTGATCTCTTTATTGAATGCTTTTTGATTTAATGGACGCCACCAGAGGCTGCTTCGAGCAGTTCGAGTGGTCCGGATGTCTCAAGTTCTGGAATCGCTACAACTTCTCTTGTGCTTTGGCGGCAGAGTCCATACCATTAGCCACTCCTTTCGGAAAGAAAGAGACCCTTCCGTGTCAGAAAGGATAAGAGGACAATGGTCATCCCGCGTTTCCAGCCTTTCATTGCGCTTCTCAGGAAATGCATTGCAGCTAGTGCAGCTTGGAAGGATTAAGATTTGAACAAGCATGGATCCATGGACACTTGCTGGAGTTCCTCCGCGTTTGTAAGCTGTGATCCCGCATCGCGTGGCCTTCTGCCTTACAGCTTGAGGTGAAAATCCTCTTCTGGTCCTTGCTGCTTGCAGTTGGAACATTCGACATATTGTAGGGTGGAAGCACGGTGAGTTGAGCACTGGGGAGGGGACAAACATAGAAGGGGTACTACGCCATGCATTCGAGAGGCCCTTTCGCCTCATTTCTGGTCTCGTGAGGTTTCTTTTGATGATTATCCAAATCAGCGCAGGGATGAGTATCAGCTATTTGGCACTTGCCCCAGTTGCTCGCTTGTAGCCTTGTGGTGCCGGAGAGACATGCCCTGTTGAGGTCAGTGAATATTTAGTGGACCCAGAGGTGCCCATCGACGAGCGCATGGAGGTTTTTAGGTACTATGGAACTTGCACTAAGACCTTGCTTACCATGTTTGAGGCCCAGGGATCCCGCGATGGTTATTGGGAGTGGAGTATTCTACGCTGCGGATGGTTTTGTTTGAGGGAGGTTTGAATGTTTTAATTCGTTTGTTCCCGAGGTAGTATAATTGCAGCATAATTTGTTTCCATCGTGGAGCTTCTGTGGAACAAGGGCTACATTCCGGCGACCCCTGTTTCGTCACAGTGGAAGAAGGGCAAATTGTATGGCGGGTGGCTGTTTTCCTGACACCCTTTCTGCCAAAACATGGACAAAACATAACCTTCACAAAAACATACAAGTAGTTCCCGGGCGAGCCGGGGGCAGAAGTTTCAGAAG
>DF241962.1:14110-66430 GCA_000507305.1 Breviolum minutum Mf 1.05b.01 | reverse complement strand
CATTTCGTGCGAGACTTCCTCCACTTTTCATACTTTGAAAGACAGGATGGTGTCGCAATGCGAATGTACCGCCCAATGGCAGCGAATTAACGAGTTGGCAACGAGTTGGCGACGACGACGCGACGACGACACGACGACGAGTCCACGACGACACGACGACGAGCCAGCAAAACAAAGCGAACACAGGTCCAACCCCAGACCCCAACTATAAACGGGAACCCTTCGCTACGCATTCGGGAAAAAAAAGTGTGAGGGCAGTTATGTTGAAATGACTTTTCCCAGTGCATATTTGATCGTTTCATCTATTCGGGCGAGGTTGGGTGGTTGTTTTTGTCAGGAGCTTGATCAGAAGCCTGGCGTTCGCAATCCATCAGTGTGGGGCTTAAGCTGGACAATGGGTTTGCATGGTTGCCGATGAGGAGATGGTGTTGGGAAAGGTTGCTTGGAAGAAACTGGAACTCCAACAGCAAGTGCCACATCTATCCAGCCAAGAGGCATAAATCAAAACATCTTGGCCTTCCAGATTTTCCCTTAGATTGCGAGATTGAGATCAACTATTGAGACGTGCATTGCCTTTTACAAATCAACAGTAGACATAAAAATGGAATTTCATAGATGTCCTAATGTGGAGCAAACTGTTTGGATACTGATTCATTGAATCTTTAGCCGCCAGGGTGTGGGTGCAAAATCTGAAACGATCAACTGATGATTTGATTCAATCAAAGGATGATCCCGAAACACCCCGGAAGTTGAATAATAGCCCGAAAAGATATGATCTTGAAGGATTTTAAAGGAAGATTTTCATGGCAAGCTGTTGGTTTTTATGGGGTGCATTTGCTGAGGCATGGGTTTGCAAGACCGCGCAAAACGTGCGAGAAAGGACCCGGTGCTTCGTCAGTTCTGTATGAAGCTTATTCGACCAACCTGAAGTACTGTAATTCAAGCCACAAGTCTTTCAAGCCACTGTAATTAGTTGATTGTTATCGCTTATGAATATGTTGTGGATTGCTATGAAGACATTCGGTGTCTCAACAAACAGCTATACAATTTCAGTTCCAATATTGTTTGTGATTATTCTTTCATATTTCGGGCATAGATGGCCATCTTGGCTACTGTCTTTTGTGTTGAACCATGGGCTGGGCGAGTTCATTGAGTTGTACGCATATTTGTGACTATGATCATGGTGCACCATGCAGGGGTGTTTTGAAGTTGGGATATTGTTGAGGTTTGCCAAACGAGAACAGATAGATACCCCACATGAATCCACATGAAAATTGCAATGTTTTACTCCAGAGTTTGAGAGTGTAGGTATCCCCTTCATTATTTTTAATGTCACACGCTGAAGAGGTGACATCATGTGTGCACCGATCAAATCCATTCCAGTTGTTTGTCATTTAATGGGGATCGACCTCGACCTCAACCCAATGGTGTTGGAAAGTATATATCATGAATGGCAGACCTTGGTTTGAATAGATGTAGAATTCTTCACTCAGGGTTTTGCTGACCTTCGAAAATTCTGTTTCAAAAAATACTGTTCATGGAGGAAATCCTGCACCATCTGGGATGTACATAACGCTGTAAATAATGGAATAAACTACCTATAGACTGGTGCAGGATTTCTTCCACCAACAGTATTACAACTACAATGCGACCATTTTGGTGATCCCAAAACTGGGTACCAGCTCAACTGCCAGCTCCAAATGATGACGTAATATACAAGGGACCCGCATAGAGAGTCGAAGGGTCGTGTTTTCCATGTTGAAACTGCGGATGAATCCTGGAGGATGACCAAAATCTCTATCAAATGTCAAGAAATAGGAAGAAATATCAAAAGATTATATAGGTCCTTTGAAATGTGCAGATTCGATCTGCCATGAAAGAATCCGTGGCTGTTTTATTGAGGTGAAGTCCATGCAAGTATATAGTTTATTTATAAGTCTCTAGTCTGTCATATGTCATACATGATTTATATATGATATATCATATACGTATCAATCAATTCAAATATCATATAGGAATTTAGACATATGTGTATATGATTATGCCTATCCATATATATATATATATACATATCCACGTTTATGTGTACACACACCACTTTTCTCGTCACCATCCCCTAAATCACACGGCCAGGATGGGCGGAAAAGCTCCACCGGAGGACGGTCGAAGTCAAGGGGGTAGCTGACCGTCACCAAAAAGGTGGGTTAAAACACAGGGGGGTTATGTAAATCAATACATGGTGTGCACCAATACATGGTGTGCCCGTGGGATATCTACTTGGAAACCCTTGGTGATATGAAAATACCCAAAAAAGGATTCTGAAGGTTTGTTTTTTTGTTTATTCATGGTGTAATTGTAAACCACAAGTCATTTTATGTAGTGCATCATGACAAGCCACTTGATCTTTGTTGTTCATGGTGACGTAGAAATACAGGAAAATACAGAAAGTGAGATTTTGGAATTTCATTTGGCATTTGAGATGTTTTGTTTGTTTATGTTTGTTGTCAGGTTGTGCTTGATGAACCTCAGGATCTTCAGCATGGTTGGAAAGTAAAGAAGTGTATGGCAATGAAGACTAGCGAAAAAATACTGACAAACATTGATGATTGTTTGTTCATCCTAAGATTTTGTCCATGTTCTTTTAGGTATGACGGAATGTTCCAACGGGAGTTGTAGTCAAATCAAATGTCGTCAACTCTTGAAGATCCAAGGAGAAGTCTGAGAAGAAGGACTTGGATATTGTGGACCACTATGGAGCGTTTCTGGATCCAAAGTGTTGTTCCAGAGTCACGTGTTCTTTTTTTCAAAAGTTCATTGTATGGAAAGTAGAGAACCCTATGGAAAATGGGATATTCTGGATTTTGACTGGTGCAGGATTTCTTGCATCAACAGTATGATGAGGATTCGGGAAGTGTCATGGAATTCGGCTTGTTGCAGCTTCTTGAATTGATTCACACTGGTAGTGGTAGCTGTTGATGGACAACATTATGCAACAGTTGGGATGGGTAGAGGACTGTAATTAATTGATATTAATGGGATATCTACTTGAATATCTCTATAATTATGTATTATGTATTATAAATATATACTTTGTACAACTGCTGGTAGATTATGTGAATCAGCAGCATGTGCCATGCGTGTCTAGAAAGACGAATGATATATGTAAAAATACAACACTTATGTAACCATTTCCCAACCGCCCAAAGAAACCTCTAAGAAAACCTCGTGACGTTCGTGGTCGAAAAACACCGAGGCTGGAGGTGAATGAAGATGCGGACGAAAAGGACATCAAGAAAGCCTACAGGACCCAAAACAAACCATGGGCTGATGAAAGAGCAGGGTCCATGATGACGAACATCTTGAATTTACGGAGAATTGCAGCATGCATAAGGCTTATGGTGTTGTTTCCGTTGCATTGAGATCTTTCGGCAGGGTTAAGATCGGATAATTTGCGAGTGCCGTGTAAGTCATATATAAATATACATGTATATACATATATAAGTGCCATTTTCAATCAATAAGAAAAGCTATGACAGGTTTGCTTCAATGGGGTTGAACCCCGTTGTCCTTGTGCCATCGTTACGAATGCAGGAAGCTAGTATTGAAGTGGCACCCCGACAAACATCCTGAAGGCCGGGGGGTTGTTCCATCAGTGGATTATGTGACTTTGAGGGCACATGATGAAGATGATGCAGCAGGACTACATGTCATGTGAAAGACATACTTATTAGATTTCAAAGTGTGAACACCCAGCCAAGCACACCTTGTAGATAGATTCTTGGTGTTTTTTGTTTTCGGTTTAATCCATAGGATCATCCTGAAAATGCGAATTGAATTGGAGTTGGAGGCTTGTTTTCTAAGCAAGTTTTTGTCAGGACGGGAAGAAGCTGAAGAGAAGATCCGAGCCATCAACAATGCTTACGTTGCTTGACTTCACCTGTCTTCACAGATCATAATCCTAATACATGCCATGGTTGTTCATTTGTAATGAGGGATCTGGATATGGTCATGAACCCATAGCAGCCCACTGGCGTCAGGGTTTGTGTACTCATCTTGGATATAATTTTAACAAAGAGATGATCATTGCTTTCCACTACTTGTGTTCACCGACATGGATGACCATAACACACATGCTGTCAATCCTTCTCAAAAATTTGGCGGCGACAAAGTTGTTGGAAGGAACCATTGGGTGTTTTGACAAATTGTTTTTTTCCATGTAGTTTTTGTAGAAGGATAGTTGATGATATTTGATCATATTTCATATGTTTTCCTTTTCCAAAAAACAAGGGATGTCCAATCAAATGTTGGCCCTGCTTTCCGCTTGGAAAGCTTTACCCGAGCTGAGGAAACTCTGAGCAACGCCACGAAACGTGGCTTGGCCAAAGATGTGGAAAATTTTCGTCGTCCGTTTCAGCTACAAAGGGCTGTAGCTTTGGCAAATGAATCAAAGCCAAACCCTGGAAACCAATATTTAGATCTGTAGGTACCATCTGTGGCTTTGTTTCCGAAGATGTATAGGGGACAGATCTGCAACCTTGATACACTCTCTGAAACTAACATAGCCTTTGAAAATAAGCGATCCCAAAAGGAAATACATCTTCCAACCATTGATTTTCAGGGTCGAAAATGCTAGTTTCAGTGAGGGCAAATCCCAAGCTAAAGTCTTATTAGGAAATAGATTTTATAGAAATCCTTTTTTTGGAGCCACTGCACTGCTCTGCCGTGCATGGTGCCCTGAATGGCTGTCCGTGCTATAGAAATCCTTCTTTTGGTTGATATTGGAACATATTGGATACATCATCAATACCCTCCCGGGCACGAACATATCCCACCAATGGGAAAGGACAATCATCTTCCCAACTGCCTTTGGATGGGATATGTTAGTTCCCTGGAGGTTGGTCTTGTGTGTTGGCTCTGAAAAAAACATGTCGCAAACCCATCTTCGCTGGCATGCCATGCCATGAGAGGTGCAACATACGATGCACAAAGACAAGCTTTGATGCGTCAGCGCAGCGGACATGGTCCAACAGATATCCAGGCATGAAGATCATAGGATGCTGCTTGGGAAAAGAAAAAACCATGGAGTTGTCAATATGAGATGGGTTTAATCAAGAAAAAACTCATGAAGGGAGACTTCGAAGTGTGGTTCATAATCACTTGTCTTTGTGAAAAGATACGGAAAAGATAGAAACATATGGTTGATGTGTCAGAATTAGGAGCCCGCAAACTGGTTTCCGATCCTACACATGAATCAATGAAATTTGAATGCTTGATTTGGGTTGCTTCATCCTGCAAACGTTCAGCTCATGAACTTTCTTCAGCTCAAACAGACTGGGATGGAACATAGCTAGGGATGGCTATTTTCCTATGAAATATTGGTTTATGGCAGCAAAACTACCAAAAAGTGACTGGACAGTTGCTACGGAAGCGGTTTCAAACACATTCATTATTTTCACCTCGATCCCTTGGGGGTTTTATGATGCAACTTCACTAAAGCATAATATGTTTCAAACGGGTGGGTGGTTCTTCAAACCCACCAACTGGGAGATGGTTCGTCTTGAAATCCTGTACGTCAGGGTGCACCGCGACAGCGTATTCCACGGGAATTTATGCTCCAACCGATTGGGCTCCGGGCCACCCAGAGCTGAACAGCCTGAAAACCTCAACAAAATGATGCGAAAATTCAGTTGGAAGGTGATTTGCAGATGATAGATTTCAATGTTTTCATGGTTGACACAAAAGTTTGCTTAATAAATAGAAATCACTCTTAAATCACAAGCCTTGAGGGTTTTTTGACAAAGAAATCGTCTACGATTTGACTTTGCCAAGAAAAAGCCCAGGTTTCCGGACAAGTTCGTCCGGTACGCCTCGGAACGTGCCATGTCGCAATGCGAGGTCCGGGTGGAAAACAGGAGTATGAGAAAACTGGAGTTTGAATAGAGTTTGCCTTGGGGTATCAGAAGGATTTTCGGTGATAGTGTGTTGTAAGTTCAGTACAAAATGATAAAATGGTTGCCACGGGCAGGGCGGTTTTGAGGCATAGTGGAGGTTCACTATATGAAAAAGATGCGGGTGAGAACGCATCCAGCATCAATCCTTTGCATGTTTGTAAAAATCCACACGTAAAGATGAGTCCCTGAAATGTTCCTTTTCATCGTGAACTTTTTTGCACATTATACAATATCGATATATATTGTACATACCTTACATAAGACATAGTATATATATAGCCTAGCTGAATGTGCATTGGTTGCGCTAGCTGCAGCCCCACAAAACGCAGTTGTTGATTGCAAGCCAGCAACGACCACCAGGTGACGAGCCGCGCCGATGCACGGCTTGATGGCAAGAGTGGATTGGACCAGTTCCTTGGGAGAAGGAAATGGATAAACATCATGGTGAAACAGGGGCATCAAGCAATTAAAAGTCACTCCGTTTCGTTGTTGTTTCATTGGTGGTCTATTATCGTTGTTTTAAACGTGTGTCATAAGCTGTGTCTATTGATTTAACGGTAATAAGCCTATCACCCTATCAGCAATAAAACCTCCCATTCTTTTCAAGTGGCCATGTCCTGGAGCCTGGAGCCACCAGTGCCCGAGGTTTGTACCTTTCTTCCGAGCTGCAAAATTGTCATTGTGGTGGTACCTTGGACAAAGAAGTGTCACCCTAACGTTGAAACCACTGAAATATAAATGTTTTTAATACTTGTATGTTATAATTCTAGTACTGCAATGCCTCAGATTTTTTGCCGAAAGAGAATTGTGCTGAGTGTTGAACATTTGAAAGACATTTGGTATATATTGACATGAGAATACATAAGATATTCTTGTTGCGGGAAGTGCTCTGTCTCGATTCCGGTCAGATGTTTGGTGGGAATTTGAGACCCCCCAATGAAGTGCTTTCGGATGATATTTTCCGAAGATGTTTGGATCCCAATCCAAAGATGGAAACCCCACCGGATCCCCAACAGAATGATACCCTTCCCAGGCGTTTTTGTTGGGGGGTTTTTAAGGGTCGGATAGATGCGTCGTTTCAGCTGTTGACGATTCGAATCGAGGTTACCCGATGTGAACAACATGTGTCGCATCCGGGCGCTGGAAGCACGCACCCGTTCCAGTGCTGGAGAGAAGGTCGTGGATGTGGATGGAGGAAACAGCCTGTCCGGTGGTTGGTGATAGGAAAGGATGATAGGTAGATGGATTTTTGGTGGCAAAATAGTATGTGATGTTGATGGGGTCAGATCATGGGTTTCATGAATTTTAGATATGTTTATATAACTAAATGACATGTTATTTTGGTTGATTGTCCAAGTTCGTTGTGTCGGAGCTGTAATCCAAGATTAGAAGAAGATGCCATGCATTGTCTTGGTGATGCTCCAGACTCTTCAAATCACATGTACAACTGCAAACTTGTTTTGGTTTTTGACCTGTTTTTCATGGATCCTCACACCGGGTCACCTCATAACTCTGCAACGCCGCGGTGATTTCCGTGCACCTTCAGGTGGTCGCTGGTCGGCCGGGTGGTTTCAATCTAGGCTTTGAAATTGAAGTCGGAGCCTCTCAGTTTCCTTCGAACCAACCGTAGGGACAGCTTCACATTTCTGCAAGGTAGACCTGGTACAATCCATAGCACATCCTCAGACTCTTGGATGTCGATGATTCCAACACATCGTTAAGGATATCCCAAACATTTTCTGGAGGCTAAAATCATCTCAAAAGTCATCTCCAAAATCGCAAATCGTGATTTTGTACGAAGAAATAAATCATCATAAGTCATCATTGAATCATCCAAAGTTCATCTCAAAAATCACAAAGAAAACATCTAAAAAATCAGAAAAAAACATTCATCCAAAATTCATTGAAATTCCGGCAAAATTCCCACCCAAAAATCTCCCAAAAATCCCTGCCGAGAAGGTCTTCACGCTCAGGTCGGTCGGGACTCCGACTTGAAACTCATGGAGGTGAACCCATGGGGTTAACGACCTGCGACCGGGGGGGGAGTTCGGAAAGGGGTGGCCGACCTTGGTCGGTGATGGTTGGAAGACATTGGAAGTCCGGTCCTGGAAAGTTGAAAAAGAATGAAGTCATGTGGATATATATTAGATGATATATGTTGCAAGTTGTGTGTTTTTAATGATTCAAAAGATCGAGTTATATCTTGTTATTTTTGACCTTGTGAGTTTTTTTCTTCAAAAAAAAGACATGATACCATGTCAAAGTGGGAACAAAACGATCCAAAATGATGGTTCAAGGTTTCGCTCCAGTGGCAAATTGTTAAAAACTACGGTACAAAAAATAGCTGTTTGGTGGCAACTCAAATATTTTTTATGTTCATCCCTACCCGGAGAAATGATCCAAATTTGACAAGCATCTTTTTCAGATGGGTTGGTTCAACCACCAACTAGTAGGTATTGACCACCTTGACCAATCCACTGTTGACAGATGGATCCATACTGATGATCTCCATTTTTTTTCAGCATCCAACTTTTTAGGTGGTTCCTGCCTTTCATAGCAACGGATTCGCTACGTGACCACATAACTTTAGAACTGACTGAAGATGATTGACACCTTAAAGGCTGGATTTCATGAGAATTAACGACCCAGAAAAGTGCAGATTTTTGATTTCAATTGTGGTCACCCTTTAGCGTTTGACATGCACAAGGAGTGTGAAGATGAAATTGAAATAACGGATCTCTGAGCAGTCCTCAGAAGATACCCTCCCGAAACTTACTCTTTCCCAAAAAAGGGGACCTGTTTAAAGGAAAATTCATCTTCCAACCATTGATTGTCAGCAGATATTCGTTAGTTTTCAGGGGAAAATGTTTGCAACGAGTTGTTGGTTTGAGACAACGGAGCCATTGGGTCCGAGCAGCTCTTTGCGGGATTTTTCGTGGCCGGAAATGATGACGACTTCCCAACAAAAAATGGCCGAACAATGAATTTAAAAGAAACAAGAACATCAAAAACCTCCAGCAAAGCTAACACAGCTGGCTGGAAAATTTGATGCATGTTGATGATAATTATTTACCTGTAAAGATTGGGTGTTTAGCTGGTGGCAACTCAAATATTTTTTAATTTTCACCCCGAAAATTGGGGAAGATTTCCCATTTGATTCATATTTTTCAACTGGGTTGGTTCAACCACCACCTAGGTGTGGTTGTTTTTTCATGGCGATGTCACGTTAGTTTACCAGAGGGTCAATCTTTGAATCAGATTGAAACATCCTGCCATTTGTCTCTTCGTTGAGGCCGGCAAAGGCGAGAGGAACGAGAACGTGAACTTCATCGTGGTCTCCAGTAGGGGATGCCCATGGCTCCAACCCCCCTGGGGTATCCAGGGGAGCAAAGAATCTGGGGATTTGTTTTGGAATCGTGGATAATTTGGGAATGAAAACCCGGGGATGGATTTTTTTTCTTCCTACTAGCGAGTATGAAAGATTTGGTGACAAGCACTCAAGCACAGATGTTGGTGAAGGGTTTTGAAGATGATTTTTACAAAAAAAAAAGTACTTTCAAGGGTTTGGAGATGAAATGTTGGAGTTGAATGGTTTTTCAATGATTTGAAGAAGCTTGTCCGATGATTGTAGCGATTGTCCCTGTTTCATGTCTCTCAAGTTTCTCACTGGTTCACCTGGTGCCACACCCGGAAGCCGAATCTGGTGACTCGCAAACCGAAATTTGAAAAACCATGACGAGGTTGACCGGAAGCAAAGTCATGCTATTGATGGAAGACATCCCAAGGCCAACCACCTGGGATATATAAAACCCTGTAAATAATGGGATAAACTACCTTTCCCTCCCTGAACTGGTGACTTGGACCCGGATTTCTGAACCATCCACAGTAGGATGCCATAGTCCCATGACACATTGGACTTTGAAGATGCTTGAGGTCCTCTTTATGACAATGCCTTCCGCTTTGAGGTGCGCGGTCAACAACTGGTTCAAGTCAGTTGATATTGACAAATATGAAGACATCCGGAAGATATGGGAAGTCTTCCATGGTTTTAATAAAATGTGCTTGTTGTCAAAAGTTGGGGAAGATTTTCTCACTTGTAAGGTGGCAATGATGAAATATTAATAAATATATTAATACCGGTCTCGCCTGAGAACTAGCTAGCCAATGGAACCTGATATCCAGCTCCTTTTCACAAAGAATAGATAGCCTCCTTTTACGGCGCCGTGACCATGTGTCCAGGCGGCCTTTCGAAAAGGTTACTACTTAGCCTTTCGGGCACCGACACAACTCAGGTGCTCCTGCTTTGGTGGATTGCAGAAATCCTGCTTTGGGTGTACTTATCATGTGACAGAGCTTGCGAGGGAACGGATCCTAATCATACTCCGTGCATCTCTGTGCAATGGCTCATTCCAGCATTTCCCAGTGAACCACTCAGTCCTTTCCAATGAGGAGGCTATTGATTGAGCAAGTGTGTTCCTGTATAAATTTCCAGCTGTGTCACTTTCATCCGGAAAGGGAATCAGCAGGAATACCACGGTGTTTTACAGGGGTTGTTATTTGGTTGCCTGTCATTTTTGGCCCCTCTGATCGGGCAACTGGTAGGAAATACAAACATTAATCATTAGTCCTGAGTAAATCCGAAGGTAAAGGAAGCAAGTCTGGTCCTATTTCACCACGTTTCCATATGAAGTCACATATGAAAAACTATGACATGATGTCAGATGAAATTTATTCTGTTGTGGTGCTTCTTGTGTTTCTTGGAGGGTTTGCAACTTGCTTTCTGTCGGCCGGATTTGTGTTTTCTTTCCGCATTTGGATTTATTTCCTTCGCTTCATTTCCAATAGATTTTCCTTAAATCTCATTGGATCTTTCCGGAAATCCCTGATTCCACGCAGGATGATCCCATACAATGGTGGACCACTTCCCAAAAAGCCACTCGGACTCGGCGGCTGGAGATCCCTCGCGTTTTTCGGTGGGTTCGGATGGTTTCGGGGTCGAAGGGAGGAAACAGCTGGGGATGTTGCAAGTGCCTAAATCGCGCGGGAAAAGAACATACCTTTCCTGAAAGTATCTGAAAGTAACATGTTCGCCCTGAAAATGAATGGTTGGAAGATGAAAAGCCTTTTCGAACGGTCTATTTTAAGGGGGGAACTGTTAGTTTCAGGATGTTTCAGGGAGTGTAATAGAAGTACCGCCCACTGAATACATAGATTCCATTCGGTTGGGAACCATACTAGCTTCAAACATGGTCAATATGCCTTGAAGCCTCACTGTTTTGTTGGATGAAAAAATGAAGGGCGGAATCAACCAATAACACCAGTTCATGGTTGATTGTTCAGGCAGATCTATATCCATCATACTCTCATGGAAAGACATTGTGTAATATTATAACGGGATAATCCGATGGAAAGTATTTCCAACCATGGCTTCATATCTCCTTACAGACAGTTGATTTTTGATTCCCATTCTGATCCATAGTCATAGAATGAACCAACAGATGGGGGTTTCCTAAAATGGTGGTACCCAACAACCATGGGTTTTCCTACTAAACATGATCATTTTGGGGTGTGAAATGGGGGTACCACCGTTTAAGGAAACACCCAGATAGTCTATCATCTCCACTTCCCAAAAATAGAGTACCGGTAGTCATTTAGATTGGCTCAGGGTGGTCATCGACTTTACGTTGGTCGACTTCCAAGCGATGTTCAAATTCATCGATATCGAGGAAGTCGGGGCCCACGGAAGCGAGGAAAGCTTTTTCAGGGGAAAAACTCGCTGTTCAACTTCAGGAGTGTAGCAATTTGTTGGGAGTTTGGTCATTCATTAGCGTTGTATCTTCGAAGTTTGGGCACTTTAACTTCTTTTTGTCAATTTTTCTACTCCAGGTGATACGTTTTTCTGGCCAAATTGAACCTTTCGAATGGATCCTATCTCAGGAATTTGGAACTTGATATTGGAAACTGATTTCAGTTGGCCAGATCCTTGTAGCATCCTGTACACAAGAGAAAAACCTTATGTAAATGACAGCATGTACCTAAAGAATTGGCCCTTAGAAGCCAAACACATATCCTTCAAGCCTTCATAGTGTTTCATTTTTGTTGGTTTCAGCCATGAAACTGTCCGAAAAATCGTTGGGCTTTGTAGAACCTCTGGAAATTTCTGCGACCAACCATGAACGACATGACGTCCAAAAACCGAGGTGCTTCGCCCGGTGATCGAAAGCAAAGGTGGATGGGTGCCGTTGGTGGATGTCAAGACAGATGCCAATGTCACAGTACCACCACTGCACTGAGATTTTTTTACACCCGACTGAAGGTCTTGGTATTTTAAATGGCGATTCATTGCATGCAGAATCTCCAATGAATATCCAGTGTTTATGGCAAGTGACACAGCTGCAGTGACAGAGCAGCTGGTTACCATAGAAACTCTTTGGGCTCAGATGCTGAATGTACATGAAAACTTGGAAGGGAGATTGAATAGGACTTCAATTCAAGGTTGGAAAATATACCCTCCTGGGAACCATATAACTTATAATATCCTATCCGAAAGGCGCTTTTCAAGATGATGTTCCTTTTCCCAAGGTGGGATATGTTAGTTCCCTTGGGGGGGGTACTGTAGCATACTCTATCTTATACAAACATGTCTAAGCACAATAGATCTTTTCAAAAAATCTTCACTTTTTGAACGCCAACGTTTCTCAAAAAACCAACCTGCTTTCCAAGGCATATTTTGGCAATATCCTGCAGAAACCTATGTGGGATGATGATGACTTTCAAACCTATTTTGAAGGCCACTTTGAGATGTGGGAGTTCCTTGGATTTGACAAATGGTTGACAACCCTTGCAGCCTCACCTGTAGAAAACCTGGTGGGACTTGTTCAGTCACCCTTTTCAACGATGGGCAATTTGACTTTACTTATAGTATAATAGATTATGATCATACAATATTTTATATTGTAATAAAGATTGATGGATGTGTTACAATGAAATTTTTGACTTGGATATTTTGGATCCCTGGCATCTATGATTTTTTCTCAGTGCTCATCCGGGAAAACATCCTGGATCCACCCAGGTTCCGTTCGCAGCCACAGCTGTCCGTGAGGTGGATTGTTTTTTATTGATGATTTGGGATGGGGAAGGAGGAAACACCAGAGATGGAGATTGTGGTATGTCAATTCATTTTCAGGACTGCATAGAAATACTGGATCATAGTGGCATGTATATGTGATTGTGTGTGTGTGTATGTTTTTTTTGGACTTGAGCAAAGGATGTTCTTCTGTTGTACTTGAGGTACTGTACCTACAGAATCTCATAGATACACCCGGTATGTTTGTTACCACGACTGGTATCCTCAGTTGTTTCCAGTGATTTGCACAGTTGGTGATGTCATGAAATGATCTCATCCAATCAATCATCTTGGAATCCAAAATCACATTAATCACTATACCAAAAAAAACAGAAAGATCCATCTGACCAACCAATAAATTCTGATTTCTTGATTTACAACACAGGATTCTACTACCCTTTACAATCAGGATTCTGAAATCGCACCTGAAATAGGCAACCCCTATGAATCAACCAGGATTTTAATATGATACCGTTGATGGAAGAAATCCCAAACAACCACCTTGGATGTATAAAACCTTGTAAATAATGGGACAAACTACCTTTCCCTCAACTGGTTAGCCGGATTTCAGCCATAATACCTGGGATGAAGACTGAGCAACTCTCAGGTTGCGTGGTGTCGACGAGCGCTTGGGTCATGCTTTGGAACGAGTGAAGGTGGAAAGACTTTGGCAAGTCGCATAGCTGGTTTTGGAGACAGAATAGGACTTCCAATGTGTTGCTTCATGAGCCGACAAAGAGGGAGAGAGACCAACATTGACCAACCAACCAACATGATCATCAGTACATGGCAAGTGGTGGTAGAAAATGGGGAAACCTCTCCAAAAGGACCTGAAAAGTTGTGTTAGGAATGATGGCAATCCGCCATATCTACTGGTAGACCTTCCTATCAATCTCATCCTTCACCAGGATGCCGATGAAGCAGCCTCCTTGGTAGTCATGTTTGGGGGCCCTGGACCTCGATGTTGGTACAAATCATGGAAAATCAACTGTTTTTATTGCTATTTATTGGATTTGTACATGATCTTCTGATTGCTATATTGGATTACTGGAGGGTTTAGAGGGTAAGGCTTAACCTTCAAAATAGATTTGGGAGGCGGCATGTGTGGTTGACCTGTTTTGCAGCTTCCCTTCTTGTGCTTTTGAAATATAGGAAGATATGGGAAGATCTGCGAAGGTAAACTGCTAATATAGGAAGATATGGGAAAATAGAGGAAGATATATTTATCCCAAATTTGAATCCTTGGGGTTGGAATAAACAGATCCATGTGCAGAGCCTTACATCTGGGTGAGGGTGATCAACAATTTGAAACTCCCAAAACCAATAGGTCGTTTCAAGCTTCAAATCCTGGCATCATAGGAATTTATATGAATCTTGTTTCTTTCTCGGATCCAAAGATTGCATAAAAATCTCTGCATTGTGTTACTGATGTACGATATTCGGGAATCTTGGGTCAAGAGCCAAGATATATGAACATGGTTCAAAATGAAGGCCCAAAGTTTGCATAGAAACGGTTGTTGTTTGTCGGGAAAGCAGCGTAAAGCAGCAAACATCAAGAACCCCCAATTTGTTGAGACACAGCTGGTGATAGCTGCCACTGTGGCACTGCCAAAAAGACATGAGTCATTCATTCATATCAAATTTTAGGGGGGGGGTGTTTAATTAAGCTACAGCCATTCCAGGGAAAATGGTGGTACTTTTGGGCCGGTGCCCTAGCTGTTTAACCCCCCCAAGGAGCCCTTTAAAAGGGGATACTATACAAGGTGTATATAGGGGGTTGACCATTTTTCGGGGCCCTCCATCCCAAGGCGCTCCCTCCATTTTCCCTATGAGAGTATCCAAGTTGCAGGGAATTTTTTACACTAAACGAATCGCCAGGGCAGGAGAAGAATTGAAACGTCTCCATTGGTGTGAAGCCCAAGCTGTAGATGTGAACTGTGGGTTTTTTTTGGCTTCGTGGGTTTGGGTGATGATGGCACCGTTTTTTGTTGGACACAGAAAAGATGATGATTTTTTTTCAAGTGGCACCATTGTGAATTTATATATATATATATTGATATATTTATAATATATATAATGATATTTTTGTAGATATCATATGTATATACTTCCAGTATATTGTATCTATTTGATGAGCTCAAGTTCTCCTAAAATATCATTCGGTGTGAAAGAGTCTCATTGGCCAGAGCAGGCATGCACTGGAATCGGATCATGAACATCTCCGCCTCATGACTTGATACTGCATCATTTTGCTCCATCGGTCCATCATGTACTAGTATTACGCGATAATTCCTCTATTAAAAAAGAAAGGCAAAGTCTTAGTCTTCAAACAGTATCTGGACCCAACATGTTGTCTGCTTTTCCTTGCTGACCTTGAGGAGATATCTTTTACATGCCTTTGAAGCCCTACAGAAACCTGGAAGTGAAGAAATCTCGGCTGTGATGTCCTCAACTTCAAGGGTCTTCCGTGATTTCTTTTTTGGTTGAGAGGTCGGAAATTCCTTAGACCATAATTTCGATTGAAAGACCATGGGTATGATGAAATGTCAAAATCTATATGATGGTTGCCTTGGGGATTCAAAGGTCCAGATTTGGTTTTCAAAAAACTCGATCTTCCAAACATTTGCAAGGATTTTGTACAGTAAATCTTGTGGAAACTCCAAGGGGCCCAAGGATGTGTTAAGAACTAAGAACACAAAATTGGCCCACATCACCTAAGGTAGTGGAGCGGATGGAGGTGCCTTCCATGGTGGAAAAAATTCCATGAAGCCTCGATGGGGACAAAAAGTGACGGATGGAGAAATTGGAGAAGGCTATGGTTATGCTACTATTGATGCTTCAGAATTCCGGCAAAACTCACCAGTTGATATGGTAAATTATCCCATTATTTCACAGGGTTTTATACATCACAGGTGGTTGTTTGGGATTTCTTCCATCAACAGTATGTGTAGATAAGTGTAACGTTGATGTGAATCATGCAGTACTTGGCAGGAGGCTATGTGTTCATAACATTGTTATTTTTCAGATAAACTCAAGAACTACTTCCTATAAGTGACCAACGTTCTACTTACGAATTACCAATCGGATAACAAACAACAACTGGAATCTTAGTTTCAGAAGTACTCCGTTACTGGAGGCCAAACGTTAATTCTGACCAGCAATCTGTGAAGGTTTACCGCGCTGTTTCTGTTTGAGGGTCGTCGTTCTTCCGAATCTTCCCCGCAGGCCCAGCGGCGCATGTTGGGTGCTATCGGTGGAATGCTCAACATCCAGGTGCTGGGCGGTGAAATTTTCAGAGGAATCTCCATCCAAGATAGCTATGGAAATGGAAAAAAATGGTGGTGTGTTTTTTTCCTGTCACCAGAAAACCATTAAAAACGTTGGAACATGGAAAGTTCGAAGACTGGTGGATGTTCCGTACTTTATTTGAGTAAGCTGCAACTCGGATTGATCTGTTCGCACGACTGGATGATCATAAGAGATGAATTCTTTTTTTGTGGAATCTCAAACCCTGCCAAGTCACAAGTCGAAGTCATCAAAGCAGACAATTCAGCTAGTTTGCTACCTCATGCATGGTTGTTGTATTTTGCATTGAATACAAGCTCCAAATGTCTCTTGTACTATTTTTTGGCTAAAGCAAGCAGTGCAATCAAAAGTTTTGGATGTGTCATTGACCACTTCTTTGTTCATCGGTGATGAAAATGAGCTCTCAGAAGGCATGAACAGTTTGGGTATCTCTCAATTTGACCCCAAGAGCTGTTGGAAGTAACCTTTTCTGGGTGGTGGTTTCAAATATTTGTTATTTTCACCCCTACTTGAGGAAATGATCCAATTTGACTAATACTGTTCAAATGGGTTGAAACCACCGGGTAGTGTTTTACATCCTTTTATACATCCTTTTTGTGCAAACTTTCCTGTTTTGGCAGGTGGAATTCTCCCAGTTGGTCCGCTTGGCAAAGCTGCTACAGATGCCAGGCAATTCCAAAGATGTGGCTCAAAGGCAGGGCGTACATGGGGTCATTGGGACCGAATTGTGGGGGGAAAATTCAAGACTACAAATGGTAGCATCCACGGGTTGCGGTTGTCAGGAAACATCAATTAAAAGAGAGACTCTTCCAAGGCATCAAAAAGGCTGTGCAGTTGGAAGATTGGAACAATTGAAATTTCTAATGTTGATGTAGTAAAAAAGAAATACCCCCCCTTTCCAATCATGAGGTGTTAGCCAACCATGTTTTACCAGGATGGACGCAGAGGCTTCTGCCCTCAGCAAAGTGGTCGGGACAACCCAAAAGCGGTTGCAGGATGGTTGGGAATTGTGAAGTGGTGACCGTTGTTGCTGGGGTTAATGAAGGATCTACGGTGATTGTTGTCATATTTAGGATATACAAAAAATTATCTTATTGTCATATTATGGTGAAGGAGAACATGTCCAGTCCACTAAAAATTGGCAAAAAGATTCAAAAAATGTGAGGAAAAAACCTTATGAACAAAACTTAATCGCACTATGTGAAACACATACAACCAGGATTCCTGAGCCAACAGCGAGCTTGGGATGATTTCCAAGAACTGCTACATTACCATTTAACATCCGAGGTGCTGGCAAGAGCCAAGGCTGTCGAAGCAGGGCAGCTCGCAGATGTAGCTTCTCGATCTCAGAAAACGTAAGGGGAGTAGAGGGGATGTTTCAAATAAAAACGGTCTTTTCTGGGAGACCGTAGATACCGTAAATACCTGATTCATTGCTATCTCGTTGGAGCAATAGCTGCAGCAGCAGCAATTAAATAAGTGGCAGATTTTTCATATTTCCTTGTCACTTGAAGCTGGAAGCCCTTCTGACTGAGGTACTATGGATGTATATAGTTCCCCCTAGGCCCGGTTATAAGCGGACACGTTTGATTGCTAAGATATGGGGATGGCTACCGTATCCGATCATTTGGACGTTTTCGTTTGTTCCACAAAGTGGGCCCCTATCAGTTATTAGGTCCTTTCACCCCTATAAATATCTATAAATGGCCTTGTTATTAATGGGTAGTTGTACAAGGTCCCATTTCACTCCATGCATAACTGTATAACGATCATAGGAGCCCACTTTGCAGGTGGTTAGTCAGCTTGGGATAGCCATCAACGGTATCACTTAAAGGTCAAGGTCGATGACCTCAAGTTCATCCTCTCGCTGCCGGGCATGTCCAATGCCGACGGTGTGGATGATACCGACGTGCTGGCAAGGAGCCGGAAACAGAGAGGTCTTCTGGATATGTAGCAGCTTCATGGGATCGTAGTTTTCATATCCAAGACCAATGGAACCGATGTGCTTTTACAATGTTGGAGGCATCTCAGGCTTATGAATCTTATCACTACTTGAGTATTGATCACGTTTCTGCTTGACCAGACTCTTGGAAGCGATGCAAACATTCAATTAGCGAAGAGAGTCTTAAGATGAGAGGTCCACCTGTATCAGGGTCGTCCTACCGGTCCTAGCTGGGCCATCAGGATCATGTCTCCACCTTTGTCCGAGGCACACCGGGTTTTTTGAATTAACACCTGAAAATGGACCCAGAGAAGGTGGAAAAAAACATCAATGCAAAATAGCAACCACGGGTAGTGATACTGTTGATGCTTCAGAAATCCGGTAAACTCACCAGTTGAGGTAGTTTCTCCCATTATTTTCATGGTTCTTTACATCGCAGGTGGTGCAGGATTTCGGCCATCAACTGTGGTATTACGATGTATTACGTACTGTATCATAGCACACTAGGAAAAAAGTCCTGTTTTTGAATAGTCAGGATTTCAATGGGATGTTGCTCTGCTGCTTGGAATGCTTCGTTGTACTTTGGTATTTCAAAGTCGCTTCTGAAAGACTGCTTCACTCTGTGAAAAGTTCTAACAATTTCTAACATATCCATGATGCACCTCTGAAGCATACCCTAGGCATCTCATGGCATCCCACTGCCTTCAAATTACAAGAGCTTTTTTTTGCAAAGTGCCGACTGAGGGTCTAGGTTACATTCTAGGGATAGCCCGGAATAATAAAAACGCTGCTTCTTCAATTTAATGTGGGGGTATCCCGGAAAAGTATGGGAAAGTCATCTGTACAAAAATGAGAACTCGGCCCCCGATTATGGCAGCATGATCAACATTCATCCTGCATGAAGATGATCGATCATCCACCTCGGATGTTCAGGCCTCCCTAGACAAGATCTCGGAGACCATCTCAACCGCCAGTGCTGCATCAGCACAGGCATTCGTAAAAGAGGCCAGGGAAGACCAGGGACGGTGAAAGGTGGCAGAAAAAGTATGATGGCTGTATGATAAAAAAAATGTTAAGGTGTTAGTAATTAGTGTTTCCAAATCATTAAATAAAAAAAGAAGTTCCTAAGAAATGATTTAGATGTTCAAACATGTTCACCATATTGGAAATTGAATTCTATGCTGGGAAAACCTGTGTTGATGTGGATGAGTAGAGTGCATGGAAACACTTTTTATCACCTGGATTACAAACACTGAGCCTTTGAGATGTTGGAAAACCGGTGAAGGGATACCCTAAAGTGTGAAGGTTTCAATAGCCAATAGCTACTTTTTACGATAGATTTTGAGATACATGTTAAAAGTTTTAGGGTGTGTCATTCAAAGGCATAATGGCATCGTGTATTCACTATGATTTATGATGACATGTCCCTCTTCAAGTGGACCGGTCAAGCGTGATATCTTGAATCCACTCCTATATGTTTTGACCGTTTCACTGCCAAACACGAGAGAAGTTGATATGAATGTATGTTTTCAAAAACCCTTCCCGGAAGAAACAACTCCTAGCACGTAGTAAAAATGCAAAAGGTAAAAGGCTTAATCATCACTTTTCCATACTACTAGTCATTTATGTGAGGTTCATTCTCTTCCATCAACCAACATTATGGGGGACGCAGCCAGGCAGGTCAAGTGGCCCTCCACAAAGTGAGTTCGGAAACCAAGGTGAAAATGGGGCACAGAGAGGTGGAATGGGGACGTTGAACTCCAGTAAACTTAGCTGGCTGGAAAATGGATTTATGAAGATGTATTGAACTGTATTTCCTACTTCAAGGGAACTTATCATTGCCATGTTAGTTGCTTAGTTTACGGGAGGGTATCCTTTGAATTTTTGAAAAGATTCGGATGGTTCCAAGTTATGATGTTTCGGACAGATTGATCATGAATCCTCATTTTGTGGAGTCCAATGTGTGCCTAATATGATGCAATGTTGTTTTTGATGGAATCCCAGTTTTGATTTCCCCAGTTGAGCTGAAAACCTAATAGCTGCAAGGCAAAAATTGGTGGATTTGGATGGATTTGGAAGGCAAACCGGTTTCAGGTTCTCCAAAACCAACTCTGAGGTCGGTTTGGTTCCTCTGGCAAAGATGTCACCACTGTCGTGGTCGCATTGGCAAACAGTGGTACTTCGGTTGTATTCAAAGGTCTGGCAGGGGACACTTTCTATCAGTGTACTAGTAGCATCCTTAAAGCCAAGAGCACAGATAACACGTTATATTTTCTAGAAATGGGGGGTTGGAATTTGTGGGTCAAATATGACTATGACCCTCTTAGGAGCTGTTTTATCTATTTTGACTACTACAGCGGTTATTTCTGATGTGGATGTTTAGAGATTACTGATTTGATTTGAGTCGATCATTCAAACCGAATCTCTCCAATTTTATCCCACCTTTTTTGCCTTACGATGTTTTGTTTTTTCTTCGCGGCGTTTCCACTAGTGATAAGAACAACGCAGGAACATCTATGTTCCAAGATCAAGCAAGATCCAAAAGATCAGACTCATCCCAAGTTCTTGGTTCCTAAATGGCGAAAATTGTTGATGGCGTTCATTTGAGGAAGTACTTTTTCTCAAAGATCTTCCGAAAAAAGGAACTACAGTATCCAAATCCCCCAGGAAATTTGGGTTGTACGCACCATTTTATACTTATAGGATCAAACCCCCCTAGTTGCAATGGCAGGGGGATGTATCCAAAATCCAGCATATAAAAATCGCACCTTCCACAAAAAGCAAGTCAATGTACGTATGTAATTGTTGATCAGCCATCATGGTTTCCCGTTTCAATCAATATGGCTCTGCCGGTTTTCTGCTGCATGAAGATGATGAAGGCCATGGACCTTCAAATTTGAAAGTTGTGAAGCGTGAAATGGTTGGTTATCTAACATGCTTGGTTATTGCCTTTAATCGTGACTGATTCTCATTGAAAAGCAATAGTATGCGTATATGTACATATATGTATATAATACAAATATATATATATATATATATGTTCGGAGATGTTTGGAGTATCTAGATATGTTTTGCCCTATTGGTTAGTACGGTATGACGGTATGTTACGACTTTATTTTGGAGATTACGAATCGGCACCGAAAAAAATGGGAAATTTGAAACTCTCCATCTGAGGCCTTTTGCTGGAGTCGTGTGCATCCTTGGTGGCACAGCATGCTCCAGTACTGAAAGCCGAGGACGGAACATGCGCAACGGGGTGAAGGGGACCTTGGAAGAAGGTCATGGTTAAGATTCTTGATACCCTGCGTGGTGATTTGTGTCATTTTTTGTTCATGGTCATTTTACTTGATCTTATTGGGAAGAGGATGTGGTGAGCAGGTTTGCCACTTGGGTGATTATGTTAGCTGCATGTACCACCTATCACAACGATGCCACCCCACTCCGGCGAGGATCTGGCGATGGCCCTCGCTGCCATTGGCGACAAGGGCTATGAAGGTGCCTACAACCAGCCACGCGAAACAGTTCTGTGTGTGTATGTTGCAGGTGTTTATGTCACGGAAAAAAAGCCATACAAGCAAGAAGAAGGACTTGAACGTGAAACTGGGGCCCCCGTTGGAAATCGGTGATTTCAACTTGTTTGATCTTCTAAAAGGCTTTTGGGATGTTCCAAATACAGTAGATCCAAATAGTACTCCGAACAAAACCCAGGATTGATTCATGTCTTTTGGTTTACCGCTTTTGAGTAACTAGCAAATTTATATCCTTCCCTTTCTGTGGAGTTTGGTTTGAAGGGATCCTTCTTGGTCCCCAAATTTTCCAGGAATGGTGATATCACCAGTATCACCAAGCAAGTTGGCCACACCAATACTGCCAGGTCCAGAAGTGGCCGCAGCCTGTAATGCCTTGGGAGGTGCAGTGATGGAAAGGGCTTTGAAATTTGAAATTTGCATGTGGGGATGCGATTGATACCTTGCCCGAATCTTGCAATGGTTTAGTGGACAGGGTTCTTTTTGGAAGCGAAAGAAACAGGGAGGGGTGTTGTTTGAATAAGTACAGACTTCAAAAAGAGATTCCCGATCCTCAAAATGCAATGATTCTGGTGGTGACGAGCCAGCATCCTCAGTTTCGGGGTTTTTATCCAAAATATCCGTCTCAAGTCTCAACCTAAAATGACAAAACATTCTTGACAACACAAGATATCATGGTGAGACGTTATACTATATAAGTAGAACAAGAGATTTTCAGCTTGTGGAAACCAGTCTGCGGCTAGAAGACATCAAGACAGCGGGAAATGATCTTTGCACAAACAGGAAAGACTGAATCCCTCTCCCAGCGCCCAACAAATGGATCTCTCAAATGCAGACCGGTGTACAGTAACCAATGGTCAATTGGTTGGTTATGTTGGCGGAGATTTCTACCAAGCCGTGAAAGAGATTCCTACTCGGGATATTGGGATATGCTCAATATTCTAGCATGTAACATAGTAAACCACCAACTAATGAATGACTGGTTGATAACAGCTCCGATTGTCTTGTTTCTCGTCTGCTTCAGTCTCCTTCTCCCTCCAAACACACCGGAATTAGATCAAATTAGCGGTGGGCTTCAGTAGATCGTCTCACTGGACAGAACTAATACTTTCGAATTCCTCCGAAACATCATTGATGCTTTTGGTCTAGCTCTTTTGCTTCAAAATATCTGAACACCATAGGTATTTGCCACTGGCATCCTGGGTAGGGGATGGATCCAACTGATATCATCAATGCCAGATGCGCGAAGCTTGGCACAGCTGCCTTCCCAGCGGTTGTTGGGCCTTGCAGTGAGTGCCACCAAGAGCTTGGCAATGAGCAGCGCAGTGAGTGGACGAGTGCCATGGCCATGGATCGGGTGTACTTGTCTGGGGTTGACTGATATCAGAGTTTGAAATGGGAGCCAACTGGAACTTGGGACAGTTTTTTTGGGGGGATCCGGGGGATCTATTTGAAGCCCCAGAAACCCGAAAGTTAGGTTTGGCTTCTTGCGAAGCCAGGACCCTTAGCTGATGATATTATCTCATTAGAAGGGCCCCAAAGTACAACTTACAGTACTTATTCTATCATATTATTGTCATTGTCATTGAAAGCAATTGAAGCAAGCAATCGCAACCTGAAATTTAGGATACGTCTGCAAACCTACACCAAAAAAATAGGAGAAATGAAGCAATGATCGGAAATGAATGGAAATGAGGTCATCTTAGATCTTTGCCTCAAATATGAAGTCAACAAATTCATATCAGGCATCAGATATTTCAATTTCTTATTTCACTGCAAAGATTTGGCATGTTTTTATTTAAATTGAAAGTGAAGTTGAAGATTTTTTGGTAAATAACATGTAAATAACAGAAAATGAGGTTGCACACAGTAAGCCAGAGTTTGAGTTGTACAATTGTACAATTTGACCAACCAAAAAGCACACAAAACGGTGACCTTTTGGCAGGTTCTAGAAGCCGCCGTCGAGGTGGGCTCGGAGGATGATGACGATACGCAGGGGCAATGAAAACAACCAAGGGATTCTGAGAATCAAAAAATCCAGTCCGATTTGATGAATTATTGGATGAATTTTGATCATTGTTTGATGATATTCGATTTCAATTTTGATGAATTATGATAAATTATGACTGATATTGACTGATGCACTGAGATGGGTCATGTTAATTATGATGGGAAAGATGTTGTCAAACCGATACAAAAAAATGCCCGCTGGATTCTTTATTGCCCTTACGTTTTTGTGACCTGTGTTTTCCTTGGGCGATTCTAAGCAAACATATGAACTCTCAAGTCTCAAGTGTGTTTTTTGTTTGGATTGGTGTGTTTGCGAGCCTCATATCTTTTGAACAGCTTGAAGAATACATGTGACATCCAAATCCATTTGACCACAAAATGACTGAAGAACCCAATCCACTTGTTGTCATAATTTTCTTTTCAAACCACAGGTGCACGGTGCACTTGTTTTCTTCCATCATGGTTCGTTGTCTTTTTGTAATTGGGAAGCCAAAACCCGTTGGTTTAACGATGCTGGAAGGTGGCGTCTTTCAAGGGTTGATCGCCCGCATGCAGGTTTTAGGAACATGGCCTCCACAAGAGGTGCCGGGGTCACATGTTTGGGTTGAAGGTATCCCATGGGTATCTAGGTGGTGGTTTCAAACATTTTTTATTTTCACCCCTACCTGGGGAGATGATCCATTTTGACTATTATTTTTCAACTGGGTTGAAACCACCAACAAGGTATCCTGTTGAAATGGAGGATTTCTAAGAGATCCAGTTCTTTCGCGTGTATTTTTTTTAAATGATGAGGCTCCCAAAAGGTGTTTTTGGCATGTGACATGTGGTTTGATTTGCTTATATTCCGATCCCAAATTGTGGAACTTTGATACATTGCAGGATGGATTCAGCATGGATTGAGGCCTAAATGAAACACCTTACATCACACATCCACAGGTTTGTGCTATTTCCAACGTGTCGATGTATGTGGATTGCCTGTAGTGCAAAGGAATGATGACACGCTAATATATAGCTTCTGTCTCAAATCGTGTATCATTTTGGTCAAGATTCCGTCAAGTTTGATGTAGAGACTTCTTGGAATGTTCAGCATGCTATCCAAAGAGTTGTTTAGAAGCTGCACAAAAAAATGCATAATTTCACCACATGAAATTGACATGGATAGACAATAGAATCTGTACGTTGAAATTAACACCGTTTTGATCTTCCACCAACTCCCGCTTTTGCAGATACATATTTGAGAGGTTGTTGAGCCATGCCCGGTTCTACCACACGAACCTGTGAAGAGTCAAAAGATGTGAGTAGGCGTAAGGTGACAGAAATCCCAGAAAGATATGAAAAATATGTGTTGATACGTCCAACTTGATTTTCCAAGTGGGTCAAAATAAAACGACTACACCCCGGAAAACGTAACATGGAACCTGAAAATTGGCCCCTGGAAGAGGAGATATTTTTTGGAAACCATCATTTTCAGGTTCCATGTTTTATCTTCGCGGGTGTATTGGTTTCATCATCAGAAAGTAGTTGTTGGTCACTTTGTAGTATTTGTTGGTCACTTTTTACTTTATCCATGGAGATCTTATGGCCACTAATGTTGACGACTTGGCAAGAGCTTTTTTTCATTACCTCTTTTTGTTGGGATCAATGATACATGAGAAAAATCACCTGCCTAAAAAAGGTAGATGTGAAGAAAGGCATACATTTTGTTCTTACAATTGACAATTGCTATTTTGACATGTTATTTGTTTGTTCCAAACATGTCCAAACTTAAATCCAAAACTTCCCATTGAAAACCCCCAGCACCAACGACTGGTTCAGGCCATACGGTTGCTACTCGCATTGGCCAAACCAAAAACACAGCCCACGGGAGAGGTGCCACGTCGTTTCCGGTGTGTGAGTGTCCAATTGTTCTGAGCTGAGCTTGGTGAAAATATGTGTGAGATCTTTCTCAACTCCTTATATTGGCGATGGTCATCCCACCGCACCTTTTAATGGTGGGTAACCTTATAATTGGTGTATGAACCTCTACTTTATAAGGTTGATGACCATCCCGTACCATAGGAAAACAATGGGAGTTTAGACCCTCCTGGTACTGTAGCACATGATGATTCACGCAGAAAGGACCCACTAAAAAGCAGTGAAAGCTTTTCACAAGTTGTACTTCAGATTTGCCAAGTGTAGGCATGTACTCAGGGCGTTTTTTCGGGGGGAATACTTCGCTTAGATGGGTTTCAAAAAAATTGCTGATGAGTCAGGAGCTTTGAGTGATTTGAGATGTACCATGGATCTTTGGTATGAGGAAGATAGACTTGAGACTTGGGTGATGAGCTTGCAGTTTCCAAGGGGGAATTTCTCTTCGTTGAGAAAGCCAAGTCTCTTTAGAACGTCGACATGGCTTGTGTTTTTGGGGACATGTTTTGTTCAAAACAAAGAGTTCAAAGATCATGAGAGCTTGAAATATCCCTTTGTGCAATACCCTCCCGGGAAGTAAAGGTAGGATGACAAATTCACGGTGGGATATGTTAATTCAATGAACCGGGGGGTACTTCCTACTCATGGTTCAGAACTTTTTCATGATTTTCAATGGCCAAGTTCGGTTCCTCACAGGCCAATTCCAGTGAAACCAATCCGCTTTGGGCCAAGTTGCTCCAGAAAGCTGCAGCTGTAGTAACTTGCCGCAATTGAACAAACATGGCCCCTGAAACTGACCAATGTTCCCTACAAAGGGGGCGGGAAGGACCCAAAAGGAAAGGATAAACACTCCACACACTGAAAACTCAGGGGACATGTTAGTTTTTGGAGTAACAGACTGATTGCGATCCCTTACAGTCATCCACTCTTTGGGTGTTTGACATGGAACCTGGCAATGAAACCATGGAAAAGCGAGATTCCAAATTTTAAAAACATCAATTGTTGGTCCATGTTAAAGGTTGAATGTGTAGCAGCCCTAAGAAGGTTGGAAGACTATCATGGAAGATGGCAGTGGTGAAAAAGGTACTTGGGGATAGTTGAAGGGAGTATAGGAGCTGTGAACAAATCCATGGCACGTTTTTTAAACTCAAATTGTGTGGCCAATCAACATGCCTTTCCTAGAAATGTTGCTTGTAAGTAGTGAGCCCTTCAGATCTACGCAAAACTATTGAAAACTAAGGGGTTGGATTTTGCAATGACTGACAGATGTATATAGAGTGATACACCTGACACTTTTTTCATCTTGGCACATGACAATACGTAACCATAGAGTCCAAGTGTCTTGGAACAATAGTTCGTGGGAAACCCTACATTCAAGCAAAAACAGCAGACATTCTATGTAGGTGATTTTGGACTAGTTTGGACATGAATCTTGGCGTTCACCCTTGGCGGGGACCGCCAATTTGGCTAGCATTTCTTGGGCTAGTATCTTTCGGCATTGGTTTTTTCAACCACCAACATCACCAACTAAGAATCACTATAATCATTGTGAAATGAACTGAAATGATGTATCCTTCAGGGAAAACCCACCCCCCAAAATAGCCTTATAAGATTTAGTGCCTCCATTTTAGGTACCTAGACCCTTTTGGTGATACAGCATTTCAACACCCTCATTAGAAAATAGACCCTTGGAAAAGGAAAATCCTAAAATATTGGAAACCATCATTTTCAGGTGCTACTGTTGATGGCTGAAATCCTGCACCACCTGGGATGTAAAAAACCCTGGAAACAATGGGATAGACTACCTATCAACTGGTGCAAGATTTCTTCCATCAACAGTATGTCATGTCAGTTTCAGGGAGGCTATCCTTCAGGAAACGGATCACGTATCCCTCCTTGAGGTGCGCCCTACCTTACCCGAGCTGCCAGCTGCTGAGCTGATCCGTTTGGCCTTGGCAGCTAAAAGCCATGCAGCCCAGGGACAGGCGCAACAACATGAGAATGTTTTCGAAAAAGAAACACCGTTTATTAAATTCTGGGCAAATTATAGCGACTTTCGTGTACAAGTTTGTATTCTATGGGTTTGGTAAGAAAAGTTGCTGGTCTGGCCCGGAGACCAATCAGCTTAATTCGGGTTTAGGAATTATAGTAATTTGCCCAGATTTATAGCAATATGTTTCACCCCCACCTGGGGCAATGATCCAATTTGACTACTGTCATATTTTTCAATTGGGTTGAAACAACCAAGATATATTACAGAATGATATCAATGAAGATGTCTCCAAAGAATATTGTCCTTATTGGGATTTTTGTCCATTTAAAGTTTCCATGTTTCGTCGACATATTAGTGGATCACCAAAAAAAATCGGGATCCTAAAAAGAGATTCCAAGCTACCCTTCCTACCTTGGACGGCCAGGATTTGTTGGAGGTGGTCGCTGCTGAAGCATTGAAGCGTCTCTCCGAGCTGCCCCAGGCGATTGGTAAGCGCTTTGGAAGGGAAGTCCTCGAAAATTTCACAAAAATCTAGGTTGGTGAAATGTTAATAATTTGGCCAGATGTATGTATTTTAATACGTATATGTACATATATTATATGAATATAATTATATATGTTTACATATGGTTCGATGAAGGCTCCAAAATCTAGATTGAGGGATCAACTGATCAACCAAGAAATTAAATCAACAAAAAGCCACGGATTTTTCTGACAGGGTACTTGCTGTTGCCCCCAACAAATGACAAATGATAGTTGTTCAATGATGTTTTTTTAATTTTGCTTGTGCTGAGAGGACTAGATGAGGACCTCAAAAACCATGAAAACTATCCATGATTCATGCGTAGCATCTCTTAGGTGGCAATCCGAAATGGATACAGTTCAAAAGAATCAGTCAAGGTTTTCTGAATCCACATGAACCTGACAAATTTTGGTTCTCTCCACTGGTCTGAGAATGTATGTATGTGTGTGCGTGACTTCTAATACGTTTCATTTCTCAGGCATTTTCAGGGACAACAGTTGGGGGCTTATCGGATATAATTTCATTCTATTTTCTACAGTTTAATCATGCAATTATACACATATAGCATATATATATATACCATTATTTGAACATCAATCTCAGTAACTCAATGAATTTAAATGAAATCCCACCCTTACATGTACTTCTCCCCAAGCCTTCCAACTCCTGTCAGGCACATTTGTTGCTGATGACCCAGGGTTTAATCGCCTTGGGTGGAGCTCATCCATCGGTAAGATCCATTTGTGATTTCTGGGGTGAGGCACAAGGGGGAAGCTGATGAGATTTTTGGTAGAGTTGATAGTTGGTCATGGTTTTTGGGGTTGATGAAAGTGTGAACTGGTAGATTTTATTTGTATCAATAGCTACAAAATCCTCAAGGTGACATCTTGTGGTGAATGTAAGATGATGTTTTTCCCAAAAAGTGCCAAATCTCCGTGGCAATGTCAAGTTCTCACAGAGTAGTTTATTTGTGGCAGTCCTGACTCGTTCAGAAGCTGCCAGTAACAACTCAAGCTGTGCTTGTCCTGAGCATTCAAGTCTCATTGGAGTGATGCTAGAATGGCTAATCGCAGAGACTTCTCATTACTTCTGAAAGGAGGGATTCAAGATCATGCAAGCTGATATCTTGCGAGCCTGCCATAGACAGTCCCATCTTTTGTCCCAAAGGATCCCACCTTTGATCTCCTACCATCTCCTACCTTGTGATTTCCTTTCCAGTAGTACATAATTGATCATCGTTTTTTATGAAACAAGCTTTGATATTGACAATCAAGCAGCATCGCATCAAAATTCCCTAGAACCGGTTGTATCTAAGTATGTATATGTTGCGGGTAAGCCAAAAAAACCGCGCGTGCGAAAGCTTTGCGAAAATTTCCGCAAATTTGGCCAGCCACAAACAAAACGGTAGGGTGATTCATTCAGGGAATTGCATGGAACTGCGGTATATTCTGCTACCCTCTAGAACAGGTGTTGTGAAATCACCCATTTTGAGAATCTGGGTAATTTCTCGTGGGAAATACGATGAAACTCCAAATTCTTTTCTGAATGCTGGGTGTTCTAAGAATTACTGAACCCCAACAAAATGAACCTACCAACACCAAAGATGATGAATGTTGCGGTTTGTGTGGCACCCTGGGTATTTCACCACAACCAGAAAAACTGGTACTATTGGTACTTGTTGCTGATATTCATAGCTTGGCACCCAATTTGTTTGCGTATCACCTGGAACCCTAAACAAGCAGTTTTGAATTGGATGGATCTTTGGTGATTTCCAACAATTTTCCAACCTAAAGATTTGAAAGAACATCATCCACTTGATAGGAAAACAACCCAGCTAAAAGATAGTTGGCGTCGACTTGATCACAATTTGGAAGCCTTACTAAGGTAAAAATTGAGGTGATCATCTTAACTCACCCTTAAGACAACAATTCCTATCGAACATCCTGGGTTGGACTCCTTTCGCAGGTCCTTTCAGAAGACGCTACGCAAGGCGATGCTGTCTCTTCCCGACGGGAGCAACTGGAGAAGGGCCAAGCCTTGAACGGAGAACAGGCGGCGTTTAAAGGGGGAAGGATTCTGAGGCGAAAAAGCAATCCAAAAGGTGAAAATGTATGGAATATCATGATAACCCTGGAGCAAAATATGTTGAAAACGATGTGTAAATATGTTTTGATATGTTTTAGCTACTTATCAACTGGTGTGAGATTTCCGACCCTTAAGCACAACAAGCAAAGGATGAAGGGAGTTTGCTTGGTCCCCTACTAAGACCCGATGGCTTCAAATTTTGTGACCGGGCAAGACTGTTTCAGAAGACAGGTTTAAAAAGTAGCTTTTCAACTGTCAACGCTTTTTATATCCTGGCTATTGGGTCCGGGTGAGTGGTGGGAAACATGGAAACATTATGAAACATGATTTTTTAAACGAAACCAGTAAGCTCGCGTGCATTCCAGGTGCCAAGTGTGGGTAGTTTTGGAAATTCATGTCTCATATGTTCGGGTTCATGCTGCACATTCCGAATCTTGGGAAAGACGAGCTTCTATCCATATCAGTGGCGTTTTCAGCTTCATTCGTGTGGTATTTCAATAGATTCAAGCAATCTTGGACACCCTCAAAAGGAGACTAGGTGGTAAATGTCAAACACCTTTAGTCATGTTCCATCACTTTGGAAAGGCAAAACGATACTGTGCTCAGTGATGTTTTCTGCAAACATGCTTTGAAGGAGCAAGTGTCTACAGTTTCTAATTGGTAATAGTCTATGTATCAATTTCCAATGCCTGGCTGCCTTGCAAAAGAGACGTTGTGTGCAAGAGTTTTTTCTTGGATAGACTGAGAGGAGCCATGTCGCAGTATAAAGTGGTAGTTCAACAGTCTCTGTGGATGATTCGGCTCTGTGTTGTGCGGTCATAAAACGTCTATTCATACATAAGAATGCTCAAGTATACAAACACGAGCTCTTCTTTTGTTATTGCTGACAGTCATCGTTACAAGGCATTCGGCATACATTAGATTCAGCCCTCTTCACCTCTATTACAACCTCCGCAAATAAGTACCGTTTGGTTTAGTGGAGAACTATCAACATCCTTTTGATAGAGAACTATCAACATCCTTTTGGGAGACTGGTACAGGACTGGGGGAAAACCTTTTTGCAGGTTGCCAAGCTGGGTCAGATGTTGGAACCGATCGCTTCTGAGCTTTGTCGAAAAGCAGGGAATCAGATGGGAATCGTGGATACTTCATGGGGTCCAGGTTTTAATTTCCAGAATCTCTTCCAGGTAGTTTGTTTTGAATTTGTTCTGTGATACCCTTCCTCCCATCATCATGGGAGGGAAAAATGGAAAAAAACCGATAGTAGTTACCTTTTGAACACCTCCGTTTTCCACTTCTATGATTATGGGAGAAAGGAGTATGATTCCATTGAAATTTCAACTTTATTGATTTGTTTATATGTTTGTGAATCAAATTCTGCCAAACATCCATATCAACACTCCCCCAAAGTCACTTTTGACCTCATTGATCCTACGAGGTTTTTATCAGCTTCTTTGAAGCGGAGTCCTGGATGTAATTTCAACCGAACAACCATGAAGAACCTCATGGAAAGTGATCCCAAAAACAAAATTCGGAATGCAAAAGATCTAGTCATCATTCATCCATCTGTGGTGTTCCATGTTGAGTTGAGAAATGTTATGGGCCCGAAATGTTTAAAAGTCAGCTACGCCAATTAAAGCTGTTTTTTTGGGGAGGTGAAGTCATCTGGGTTGACATCCCCCCATGACTGTTAAAATCGGTGCACCACCATGACCGCTCAGGATTTGGATACTGACACCTTCACCAGATGTTACGGCGGCTTGTGTAAGCGCCTACAACGTTTGAGTAGGACAGGGGAGAACAGACCTGGATGTCAAGAACGTGGTACCCTCCTGCGCGGTTTCAAAACCCACCATGTTTTCCCAGAAATTCTTATGTCGAAATGGTGGATTTGAGATGGCAATGTTACTTTATTAAAGGGCGTGTGCCATGGAAAGAATAGAACGCATGATTATACCTAGTGTGATTTGTTGTGCGAATGGTATATCTTGCCACTCCCTTGATCTCAGTCCTTTAACATGTTGGACAGACGTTTCGTGGACAGCACCCAGGATCATGAGAAAAGACTGGTGTCAATGCTGAGAGATCATTTGAAATCAAGATTCATTGCTTCGAGTTTCACCGGTACTTGGATATTTTCCGATTCAGAAGCCACAGTGATAAAAATCAAGGGACAATTGGGCATACCCCTAACAGGGTACCCATGGTATTGATCGTGTTCTCTAGGGATTCTTGGGGATTATGATCCATAAATACATATAAATACCCATAATACCCACTATATAGTAGGGCTTATACAAGGATTTCCCATATGGGGCCCACATTGGTAGGGGTACATCCAACTATCCCCTTCAGAAACCACATCATTGGTCCATTGGTTTGTCTATCGAGGAGCCTTTCAAATGCTACTCGATCATCGATATTGGACCAAGTCCGAAGGCTTTCAACGGGAGAAATGGTGATGGCTGCCCGACATATCCGGATACACCCACTTGAGGTTGGCAGTTTATCCCATTATGTACCAAGTATTTTGTCGTTTGTTTGGCTAAAGATTTGTGATGCATACAAAACCTGTCGATACTGGTAATATCAACCGTATTGTGGGATTTGCAACGAGCTGGGATGCTGATGGGATGCTGTATTTCCCTACTCCAACAAAAAGAGTTGATTTCAATGGATTTCAGATATGAAGCAACTATCCTTCAGATTCCTTGAGCTTGATTTTTAGATGCTATCCCTCATTAGATCCTTCGATATTGAACGGCTGGAACCTGCTTCATTCCAGTTTTGCCATTCTCTTCCTTTCCAGGTAGAAATTGCACGGTGCAGCTGGTTTTTCAAGAAAGTTAGGTGTGAAGTTCACAACTACCATCACATCCCTGAAAGATTTTGCTGTTCAACCTTGGAAGGTTAGAACAGGATGACCCAGCGGTTGAAAGGGAAATAGGTATGAACCAATATCATCCGGTCCGCATTTGTGATGGGATTTTTATTCTGGAAGATCTCCACCTACAGGGGGGAAAATTGATGCAGTGCCGCAGAGTCATGTAAAAAACCGTGCTGCTGTTGGGGCCCTCCCCACACACATGTAGCCTAACCCATATTACTTCATGGACTCAAAAGTTAGAGGCTTTTATAATCATTCTGACCCCAAATTCAAGCTTAATAAATCCTAGCTTGTCTTTTTTGACATACATATGAGAATGGATTGAATTTGTTAATCCTATTTCCAAATGGCTCACTTGTAAAAACCTCTCCCATAAAAATCCCTAGGGCCCATCCGCCCCCGGTTTCGCCGCAGGGGTCAAGGAGTTGGGCTTTGGGAGCCTGGACGTTCCAAGTTGGGTTTGCTCAGGGTATTGGAAGAGTCCCCCTTGTTGTTCCCCCACCAAAAAATGGGCAAAATGCAGTATATAATAGATGGTATATAATACTGTAGATGGTTTTGGTGGTAATTTTTGTTGGTGGGAGGGGGTAGTGTTGTGTATAAACATAATTGTTTTGTGTCTTTGTGTGAGTATTGCAAACACTTTGTGCAATGGATCGTGGTTGGGGGTGATTTTTGTCCTCAGTAGCACGATTCACAGGGTTGAAGCTTACACAGATCTCGAATGCCTTCGGGTTTGGAGCACTGAGCGATATCTCTATTACCTGCTGTGATGTTTCCAATCGAAGCTAGGTTTGGATGTGTTCATCAACTATTTTTTTGACGCATGCTACTGTAGAGCCTTCCATATTTCTCGCTTTGGTTCCAAAGTTTTAAGGAGCAATCTTGTAGCAGTGTTTGAATCGCATGAGACAATCGCGCGTGTCGGTGAAGATCTACTGACGGAGTAGGAACTTCCCAAGATAAACAGCATCTCAGGTTTGAAGCAAATGAGATCAGTTTTAACCACATGGAAATTTTTGAGATTCGCAGATGAAAGCTTGCTCAGAGTTCTTTGGTGCCAAGGCTAAAACAAGCTCTGGAGAAGTCTAGGACGAGGTGACTGTTGAGCGTATTTGTCTGAGACAAATGAGTAGGTGGAGAATTACTTCTGCCAAAATACCTCAGAATTCCTTTTCTAAGGCAGTTTGGAAGAGGTTGGGTAGCTGATTTTCCATTTTCCAGGTAGTATAAAAGCGTTAGGTGTCCATGTTTCGGAGTTTATGAACCAGTTTGCAAGGGCTGTGGTATGAAAGACTTTCTGGAGTTCCCCTCAGGAAAAGCATGTAGTACCAAGATTGATTGTAATGTATGTAATGTACAGCTATTACAGTACTGATAAACATTTATAAACTATTGAATGCTAAAATCATATAACTATTTGTATTTATAGACTATAAACAGCTAGAAACAAGACAAGTTTCTTTTGAGAATTGGAATCCAAAACACGGAACCTCAACGCATCCCTGGGCAAATCCAACGAATCACAGGAGTCGGAGCCGGAAACGACGCAGCAGCAGCCGAAAACGAGGTGTTCGTGTTTTCCAATGTGGGAAAGGTTCAATTTTAAAAGGCCATCATACCGGAAGGATCCATAGGACTGGTATATTTACCTACATTGCCATAAAAATCATCCAAATGCAGGGAAATATACAATTGCCCCATGGATCCTATGGGATACCTCTGTTATTGTGAGGTTGAAACTTTCATTTTTTTGGCATGAAAATAATGACCATATAGGAAAGGCGGCTGATTGTGATAACATTTGAAAGCAAGATCGAAATTGTGCAGGGTTGAATGGTCAGGAAAACTAGAGATTAAGGCAAAATGCGACATCACAGAAAGTTTTAAGAAACATGAAACATGTCAAACGCGGCTCAGTGGAAGCATCCAAACACTACCATGTCATGCATGAAAAAAAAGAGATCCTGCGTTGAGTCTGACAAGTTTGAAATGAAATTTTCATTACTTCCAAGTTCTCGCAGAGAGATTTTTGCGGTAATGAAAAACCTTTTTCGGTCGGAAAACATTTTCCGCAAAGGCCGTCGAAGGCGCAGTACTTCTTCATCCAGGAAGCCGTTTGATTTCCGGTTGCGCTTGGCGAGTTGGCGTGAGATGATGATTTTGTTTTAAAGCAACGGGAAGCCCTAAACACAACAAATGCATTTATATATACGTATACATACATAAAGAACCCGAACTCCTGCTTTTGAAAAAATGGAACAAAAGATGGTGAGTTTAGTATGTCCTCATCAAAGTCCATGTTTTTTTCTTGGGACTTGTTGTGACCATGTCATCCCACGAGGAGTCGCAGCCGTTAAGCCTGGTTCTGCTGGTGGAAAAGAAATGGATGGAAACGCGTAAGGTTGAGGAAATCATGGAGCTGCCAAGGAGAAGTTTCCGGATTTTTTAGGGGGAAAGATTTCCAGGGGGGAAGAAAATCAAATCACCATCATCACCCCCCCTAATTTTTGATGATTTTGTAGAGTGATTTCCCTCTTTTTTGAGGGCTTGGTGGGTTGGTAAATTATATTCTTCAGTGGATAGGATGTCTCTCTGGCGATACCCGTTCGATGTGGCCAGTCGGAGGTTGTGTTCACCACTTGTCTGCAGCATTTTGCAGCAAATGAATGTTTCCTTTGCAAGAGAAGACTCAGGAAAATGCACAGTAGTTTCCTGTAGCTTCAAGTATATAGTTTCTCCTTCAAAACAAGTTTTTAGAGTGAGTTTTTCCTAGAAGTGTCACAATTGACATAATCCATCAAAATGTGTGATCTCCAACATGTCCAACAAAGTTTCCCTAAGATTCTTTGCCGCCAAAGCATTGTCCCGTTGCTTTCGCGCCTTATGAAGCGTTCCATCCTGCCTCCGCTGTCAACCCTACGAGCTTGGGGTATCCCACGAGGCTATGCAAGTGTTGTATCGAAACTTGAGATCAATATAAGGTGAGAAATGGGAAGAGCTTCCCAAACTTGCCTGGAAATTTTGGGGGAATGAGATTTCATTGGTTTTTCAAGGTTTTTCATTATTTCGAGTTGAGGGATCGTTGTTTCTTTGGGTTGATGATGCATATTCAATCAAGTGTAAGAATTTGTGATTGTTTAAAGCAATCATGTCAACTTTTGATTGACCACTTCTTGTAGCCGATGGTTGAGTTTTGCGACTTCAGAGTCATAGAAAATAGTTTCTTTGTTGGATTTTTTTGTTGCAACTGTATAAATTGGAAACATGACTTTCGTTCAGTATTTTTGTTGCAATGAAGTCTCACATTGTGAAATCCATCAGTGTGTTTTGCTTAGTCAATGGTGGATTTGTTTGAGACATATCATGTCATAGCCGTTTGCTGCACACGTTTTGTCAGATCTTAGGAAACCTCAAGTCTACAGTCGAGAGGCTGATTCCATACCGGAGAAATCTGCCAAATGGAGTGGAGTGTTTCTAACAGGTGTTCTTTCATGCTGCAAGGTAGAAAATAGCTTCATGGATTCCCTGCCACAGTTTTCGTGTTTGTTGATTTTCGTTTTTTTCGTCTTTAGATTACATTCTCATCAATTTTCATTTGAGGCTATGTTCAGTGAATGAAGCCTTCTATACATCTATAATTATGTACATATACAAATATTTGATATTTACATATATATATATATATGTATGTCTCTATTCATGTTTACTATATAGATAGCTGATGATTTCTCCACTTTTCAAATTCCGAAACATCATGGTTTTCTGGATCAAAATGTGTTCCATTCAAATGCAGTACTAGGGTGTGAGACCTGCCCTTCCAGATAGGTTTTCCTATACACAAAGAAGCATTTCCTGTTTTTTCTCCTGTTAAAACCCAATGAAATGGTGTGGTTTCCAAGAACCCGTGGGTTTGGGTTTCCTACAAACATCGGCAAGAACATCAAAAGAAAATGGCATTTCCTGTCGCTCTCAGACTGTGTTGGCTGCGGGTGGCATGGGCTTGATCTTCGGCCTCATGGCATTTGGACATCAAAAAAGTCATCATGGCTGTGAGTGCGAGGCGCCAAAACGCAGGGCAGTTTCCTTGGCTGCTTTTCCTCGAATCAGGTACCCTTCAAGCAGCTTCAAACCAGGATTTCTTGACGAAATTCGTCGTGAAATCTAGGGCCCCAATAGACACCACGAAATGGAAGATATGGGTAGCGGCTGGTTGATAAATCCGTGTATTTTTTTCAAGTTTCTTCCTACGGAGGAATATACAATTCATTGAATCCATAAAGAAATACAAAGTTTGATTCACGTTGATGAGCAGGTATTTCAAGCATTGATGGATGTCCCAAATCTTCGATTTTATCTGACTTAGGATTTTCAAAAACATCATTCCTCAGTGGATGTTCTCTTGGCAGTTCTTGCAATAAAAAACCATCAACTTTTGGGTTTTTTCGGCAGTGATGGAGGTCGGTCCTGCTCCCAAAACTTCCCATGTTGCAGGTGGAGCTAACAGATGCTCAGAAGAAGCTTCCTGAGGAACTGAAAAAGCTCCTAGGCGCCCCAAGTTAAAAAGGGCTGTTGGTGGAAACCGGTAGGGAAGAAAGTCACTCGAAGTGAAAGGAAGTGTGACATGGATCTTTGAAATCATGATTGGATGTGTTGGTTGGATGTCACTAGAATCATTTAAAAACTGTGTGACCATCAAAAGTCAGGATTTCGGGATGAATATCTGAATATCGGTTTTGGGGGAGTGTTTTCAAAATCTGCCTCTTCAAGGGATCGAACAAAAAATCAGCAGTTTGCACGCAACCTACTTAAGTGATATAAGACTGAAGACATTCATCTAACTATATCTAGCTCATGAATGTGCTTGACCTAAGAGGTTGCTGGGATGAAAATAAAATGCGACTTTCGTGTATAATTTCAGGATATGTCAGTGTCAAAAGAAATCTATATGTTTGATACAGTAAATGTAGAGGCAACAGGTAGTGATTTGAGTATTATGTTCGATGTTTGTAGTGGTTGGGCTGCCTTACTCATTTTCACGATCCACTGGCATTGTGGCAAACCAGGTGCTCAGAATGTCAGCAGCAACGTGACGCTCAGGGGATCCAGGTGGTTTGTGAAAAGCCGAAGGGTTTTTTTTGTTGTTCCAAACCTTGGGGGACGCAGCTGGGGACTTCCCAGCCACTGCAGGTCAAAATGTTTTGGGCAGATGGATCTGCAGATGTTTTTTGCCAATGATTGAACCTGAGAGAACAAAGCATCGATAAAAGAAGCTCATATCGAATTGAGAGTTTCCTTTGTTTGTTTGCCTCTCAACATGTAAGAAAATAGTTTGTTTTTTTTTCACACATGATGATTCATGTACACATCTACATATGTATAGGCAGTATATATGATTTTTATGAGTCTGCCTATTAATTTAGTACATAATATCGGTTCATCTTGCCAAAACTTTATATTTTCTCATTTGTTCTAGGCTATTTGGAGACCTATGAAACCCTTGAAAAGCTCAAAACGCTTGGCAGGTTGGGGAAAGGTACCGCCTTGCTGGTGGCGAAGCCATTGTCGTTGCGGGAAGCCTTGCAGACCTTGGAAATCTGTGCCAAAGCTAATGTTGCCATACTGCCTCAAGGCGACCCAACCTGAAACTGAAGCAAAATCATGGCTTTTGTTTGTAGATGTTTGGATGTTTTTGTTGTGGTTGCCAAAAAAATAGTGGGGGAAAAATGAACAATGACCACAGTCAAGGATCAAGAATCAACTGTCAACAACAAAAATCAAGAATAAACAACAACAATCATCAACAACAACAAAAAGTGTTGTGTCTTGTTGTTTGGGATATTTTCGATCTGACGCATCTAGATTTAGGATGTTGATGCTGTTGTGTTCAACCCTCATGAAAGCTCATCTCTTCGCATCTTAATACACAGCAAGTGGAAGACGTGGATGCAAGGAGCTAATACCTCACTGACGGGTGGTTCTGTCGCGGCCTTAAGAGTGACTTCATGGGGATATTTGCAATATGAAGTGGTTGATCCAAATAATGACGTGATGTAGAAATAGCGGGTGATGGATTTCGAAACGAGAAATGGTGTCTACAGGGAATGGCCTTTGGTTTTTTTAGGATTTTCCCGTTTGATCATTTTTAATTCACAGAGATTTGCATTGCTTTGCCGCAGTTTTGATCCATTTTGATAGTTGATGTGTTAATGGATACATTTGCGGCAAGGTGTTTTTTTGTCTCTTGTGAGTACATGTATTATTGGCTCATTTGTCAATGTCCAACGTCACCTCTCGAGGTACCTCGAGATGACTGTGACCGGCCCTTCGCGACTGGGATGAAAATTTGAGTGAGAATCCAAGCATATTAATATGGAACACAAACGATTAGAGGCAATGATGTGTTAGTTGGTGTATTGTCGGACTTTTGGAATCGTTGGTTCCACTTGGTACCTTTTTTTTTGGGGGGGGGGGCCATTATCCACGGTGATGCAACAGTATGAAGGTTCTTGGGGAGGATGTTGTTTGAATATTATGTGATTAGATTGAGATGTTCTGGAGTATTTTTTTGTTTCCAGGGGTGCTAGAAGTTTGGAATGGCTCATGATCTTTGAATGGTGCCAGGGGCCAAAAGTACCCAAGAGTGTTGTATCTCCATCATGGCAATGCTACTGGCTGGGAATCATTTTATAAATTTCAAAGGGCATTTGATCTCATGCACCACCATGCCTTTGCGAGGACCTTGTAGGCAGGAACCACAGGCAGATTTTGATGTGGACTCTATTGCGTGAAGTTGTTTAGTCTCCAGATATTTTTTAAAGGTTAAGAAGCATGCTTCCTTAGCGATTCTGTTTTGGAGCAGGGTCAAATTCTAAAACCGACTCTACCTTTTCCTTCCCCCGGTGACCACCGAAATCGGGCCATCTCTGCTTAGGTCATCATCAACATGAGGAGGGCGAAAAAAATTCTTCCAGCGGCTTGTCCACCATCAGGTTGTTTGTCGACTTTCAAAAAGATGGTGAATGTCGATTCAGAAGGATGGAAAGTAGACACACCCCCAGAAATCTAACATTGATACCCAAAATTGCCATGGTTTGTTACTTTGTCCAAACCGTCATTTTTGGGTAACCATGTTAGTTTTCTTGGCGCTCAATCAGAAGTCCCTCCACCAAAAAACAAAACTATTGCAATAGGCTCTTGAAGGTTGAAGTCCACTTAATCCTTGGCATCTTTCATATCTTTCCTTGCTTTGAGGTGGGTTCAAAAACTCCAGAGTTCGCCTTATGTTTTGCCGGTGCCGGTATTTATCAGCTCCAAAGTGAGCTGCAAAAACGTTCCTTGGACTTGGCTCCATGAAAATGTTTGTCCAGAGGGGGCAGGACAAAACAATGAACAAAAAGATACAAAAAAAGGAGTGAAAAAATATGGAACTTGTTTGGTTGTTATAAGTTTGCGATAGGTTTTCCTCCTTCGAACCGAGATTTTAGATGCTGCAAAGTTGTGTAAAAGATTGAGAGGACTGGATTCAAAATTCTAATGTCACATTTGAAACGGTAAATGCTCTATTCTATGTGGGTGCGGCCATCTCTACAACCCCCTCGCCGATTGTTTTTTCAAATGGTTATGATCAACGAAACCAGCAATAAGTTTGTGTAGCCTTTGGGTGTAAGGAGAAGCTGTGAAGCTGTTGACCTAGAACTTGATGTTGCTGCGTGTGATGGATGTCTTCATGTGCACTGCCCCTAGCGGCTTCTGTTGACTTCTGTTGTTTCAGAATTGTCTTCATTGCTGATGCAACTGATCACGCGAAAGTTCTTCGTGTTTGACAAAATATGGTAGGTGCTTGAGGGTTCTATCTGTTGAAAAAAGTTACAACCCTTTGGCATACATAACTACTACTTGAATATGTTTAAATATACTGTGTATATTTTTACATGTATGACAATTAAAGGGTATAACACACTGCTTTCTATGGGCTTCTATGATACCAATACCAACGTGATATTCCACAAAACTCTCCGAGGTGATAGAGATTCACATAGCGTGCTGGGGTCCATCTTTTTGAACCCTTCAGTGGCAGCTGGAGTCTCGTATGGAAGCGGTGGTACACAGATCCGCAAGGCATGGGATGGTGGTGAACCGCCAATTCCAGGGTGTGGGAAGGAGGCTTTGCAAGGGAAGATTTGCTGGATGTTCATACCTTTGAGATATTGCCAAAGTCTCCAGCTTCATGGAAATGGTGAGTACCAACCCATTTGTTGCAAGAATCTGTCCTTTCATTTCCAACACATTTGTGGTCCTTGATTTTTAGAGCAGTCATTAGTGTGGTTGGTTGAATTGTTAAAAAAATGTATATATATATATATATGTATATATATTGCTTACAGCTCTTAAAAGAAACCTAACAACTGAACGAAGCAACCAAACTGACACCCATGGATTTGTAAATTAACCCGCTTGAAAACGAACATGACATTTTGAAGATCACCCATTTTTGATAGGAGATACATCTTCAAATATATATTTGTTGTTCCATTGTCATCTTAGTTTTGCGGGGGGGGTGTACCCTTCACTGAAACCGAAACCGCTCCCCTGGAAACAGGGCCCGGCCTTCACAAATCGTGCTCTCTTTTGTCGTGTTCAAGCAGATGGCAAGGTGGAATTGGTAGATACCTTGGGACTCAAGGTGAACCTTGGACATTGCAGAACAGCCTGTTACAGTTATCCCCAAAAACCAGTTCTGGTGGTGTTTGTATGTACAATGTACACCCTCCAAGATTTAACATAGATACCAAAAATGATGGTTTGGAAGATGTATGTCAGTTCAAATATGGCTGTTTTGGGTATATATGTTAATATCAGGGTGGTATTTGTATGTGTAGAAGTTTTGCAGAGTGCAGCGGTGGCTTCTGAACAGTGTAACCTGCCATGTAGAATCACACCAAGCAGCTTTTCAGGGGAGCTCCAGAATGTGTGTCGAACTGTACAATTTGGCAATGATTTGGTATCAATCAATGTTGTTGAAATGGTTTTCCACATCCTCAAGATTCTAATGTTTTCAAACAAATGGAATCATGAAATCCAGCTTAGGTTGTAGATTCCTACGTGTCAGCCATTTGTGACTGAAGCCTTTAAATCAAAATGAAACTTTGTGAAATTGGAAGTGAAAGAGTTTGATGTGAAACCGTGAAACCTTGAAATGAATATAGTAATTTTAAATTAAGCTACCCAGTTTGTATGGGGATTATATATATATAGCCAGTGCAATTATCCGTATTAAGCAACCAGCATAATGGAAAGTAAGATTGTTTTTTTTCGTGGCTCAAATGTTTCGTGGCTAAGGAAAGGAGAGAAGGCTTTAGACTTCTTGGATTCAGCTGAGTCTTTTGGCATGACCTCGGCCGATGAAAATTCCTTCGTCACCGTTTTTTGTTGGTTGAATCCCAATAGTTTTTATATGTGTTTTATAGGTATTTGAAGGGTGCTTTACCCTAAATCATTTCTTGCAGTTGCAAATCTGATTTTGCCATGCATCCTACGAGTCGATTTGCAATACAGCAAAATGTCGTGGGTGAATTTGGGTGTTTTGAAGAGCATTGTGATAGGTAGATGTAAGTCAATGCAAAGTGATGACGAGCATTAGGCATATGCGGCACAAACTCAAGAAGACAAAGCATGAGTGAATTTGCGTACACACGTCATGTATATTCGCATTTGGTACATGGTATTTGTGCCTTTGTATACATTTGTTTATTTCTTTGATTGAATTATATATGCATTATTGTATATGTTCACACGCCGGCACCTTTCAGCAATCCTAGGACTTTGACAGAAGGTGATCTTGATCCATCCTGAATCTTGTTTCTATTTACTATTGACGGTGGGCAGTTTGGCAGTTTGGGGGAGTCATGGACTAAGCCCAGTTGATTCTGTTCCTTCCATATGGAGGTTGACCCTTGCCAAAGGTATGAGGGCAGCAGATGATATATTTTCATCTGCAGATGAATGTCAAGGCCTGTATAATTGTTTAATTCGGAGTGGGCACCCTACCGAAGTCATAAAAATGCTCCCCAAAAGGAACACATACCGACTTTTCCCAATGAAGCAGCATGGATGTTTCATTCATCATTGGTTATCCAATTGGTTGCGGAAAGTTCGCTGAAGTCACCGGAGGTTATAGACAACTGTGTTTTCTCAAGCCCAGCAGTTTGAAGCTATAGAATCCCCTCCCAGTTTTAACGTTTCCCTAGTTTTCAAAATATCAAATGTTTGATTTTTACTAGCTAAGCTACCGTATGTTATGTTTTTTATGATCCCAAAGTTGTGACAACGACTCCATGGGAACCATGAGAGAAATCCTGGGTCCTTGGTCAAAATTGGTAGGCTATGCAGTTGTTTTCTCATCCCAAATTAAGGCAAGTCGGCGGCTTCATGGCCGAAGTATCCAGAATTGTTGACCAAAGTTGAAGACAAGGCGAGAAGAAATTGGGAAGCTGGCGGTTTCCCAATTTTTTGGAAGGGAATCTTTTGGGGAAACCGCAATTTGTTTACGTTTATATCCAGATCTATATAGCGCAAGGTCCATTTTGGGGTGTTGGATGATTGGCCACTTCCAATTTAAAACGATTTTAGTCAAAAGTCTCCAACTGACAAACAATTCAGGTTGGTTAGGCTAAGTTGATAGTCTTGGTGTTTCATCAGTGACTTTAGCCCTGTATTCAGGTCTTTCAAAGGATCATAGGGGTTTCCTATGGTTTCCTTGGTCAATCTGAACTCGACTCTTGTTTACTGGTTTTCCATTTTAGTGATAGGACTATTATGGACTATATAATGGCATTTGGCTGAGTGCAAAAAATATCATAAAATATCATATGAGATTTCAGGGAGGGAAAAGATTACCATGGAACGTGGTGTATGTGTTTGGGTCCTTTCTTGCTCAAAACTCGACGGTGAAGAATGTTTTTTTGAGAACAAAGTCAATTGACATTACAACATCACTTTCCCACAGAATCCTGCAAAATGTTGTAAAATGCCTTGCTGTGGCCATCTTAAGTGTTTGCCTGTTTTTGGAGGTCTCCCGTTTCAATGCGGACACCACTGGTGCGGACTGCAACCGTTCCGAGGGCAAGGCAAGTGTTTCGTGGCACGGCCATCAAAAAAAACATAGGTCGAACGCCTTGTGTTCCCATGGTGTTGGATTGAACAACCGCTTTTCAAGGTATCGGTATCAGTGATGTAAGTATGAATGATCTATTGCAAGCAAAGGAAGCAAAGGTATGCAATGGCATCATGATGTGGCCAGTATAATTTAGTTCTAGCCACACATTGATGTTGAGGACTGCGCCTACTATGAACAGTGTTGCACTGGCAACAAAACTTCAATTGTGCAATATCTACATGTCAGAAATGAAGGTCGACTGTTACTGTAGTCGATGTTTTCGCAAGGTTCCATTGTCACTACAAAGATCAACAGGAATTCCAATTCGGGAAAGAGGGATACGATACGACTAGCAACTCAAGATTGTCAAACGCACTAGATTTTGCAGCTAGCCATGTAACAAGATGACCCGAAACAACCTGCGGTGACACTGGAGGTGTTAATCTTGGCCACGCTTCACGACACCTTTCCTATGCCGAAGGAGGTCAAAACAGTACCGCATCGGCACCAGTGCCAAGATGAACCAATGACCTTCGCCCCACTTGAAGCTGATAAAATTTGATAGAAACATTGTCTTTGGAGCATGAGCAAAAACTCATGATTTCATCCTGAATGGTGAACACCTTTTTATGCCGGGACCCAACAGTCCACAAGAAGTAAGACATGGTCAGTTGATGTTAGTAGTATCACTTGATTATGTCCGCAGGTTTCATATGGAGTTCATATACCTTTGGATGCAGATACTTCAATGACTTCCAGAAGAACCTATGTTTCATAACTTTGATTCGATTCATACCCAAAATATATCAAGAAATGGCATCTTCCAGCTGCAAATTGTCGACTGGCCTCATCCCACCTACAGCTGAATGAGTTGGCGATTGGTCACCAACTACAGCTGCCAGAAACGAAACGAATGTGGGACATATGGGCGGGGGAGGTGTATACACACAGGTGAAAACATACAGGTTTCAAAAGTACCAACCATGAAGTATCACTGTTTATTCATAGGATTTGGATTTGATTTGTTTGATTTTGATACATGTTGGATGCCACAATAAATGATGATCAGTATCATGGCATACTAAAAAAGCATGCCCAGGGATTGGTGGGAATCATTGCTTCATTCCCTATTTGTCCTATACTTTGCGTGCATGGTTTGTTTGCCATGAACAGTAACTATGCTAGGTAAAAATTTTAAACGTTGTTACACATTGTTCATTTGAAACCTCTTTGGGGAAGGTTCTCATTTGGATCCATTTGGAGGAAAATGTTTCAACTCGGTTGAAACCACCTGGTATGGCAAGTCTGCTATAGTCCATGGTCATCCAACCCCACCAACACCTTAAACCCAGCACTGGAAAACCACATATCCAAAACCCCAAGGTATGGGCTTCATGCAAAGATGTCGATTTGGCACATAAGTTGAAACGAGAAGTGCCTTGGCGGACTGCATGGATGATGATTTTTTGATGATTTTGATGGGTGAAGTGGGAATCTTGGGGGGGGTAATTTGTCATAACTCTAAATGGTTTGGAAGCTGAATTTACCTCACCATACATTCACCTACCGGAGTGATGCAGCTGTCCTGAACTGAGGTGTGTATATCTTCACCCAACAAGATGGCAAAGTCATGCGAGTACCTGGTCAAATATCGCTAGTGCAGTTGACCAATGTGAAGCACTGCAAAAATATTGTTGAAGCGGCAAGTGCTTCCAGTTTTTGCGTGAACAAACTGTCAATTTGAGGGTACCACCATTTTGATGGAAATTGCACAGACTATAAGGAGGTTTTGGTCACCAAAATTGGGGTACTTATTGGCATCATTGGCAGGTAAATGCAGAAATGGGACTCTTGAAAGCTATAGGTGCCATCATGGCCTTTTGTCGTGAGGCCTAAATTACATTGGGGAATCAAGGAAACTGACCGATCTTTTTGTCAATCAGTAAGATTGTCAAAGGTACAAAACATAAATATGCCACCAAGTGAGCTCTGGTCAGAACCCTTGTGGCAGTCCATTATATTGGTTTCTGGTAAGGGCCAGGGCGTGTAACATTGCACAACCAGGCATTGGTGTAAGACCTAGAGATTGGGATGTTCTGCATCGCAGCACTCAAAGGTACATCAACAAAGCTACCTATGATGCAGTTGATCAAAGTGGCCGAATCCTTATCAAAATGTGTCATGGCTATGGTGATAGGGATTGAGGGTCGGTGTGGGTGCCTGAGTTCATAGTTTGACATGTGTTTTGGTGGGTTAATGGTTCATCGTTGTCCGTCCTAGTGTCTATGAACATTCGGTAGCTGTTTCCAGATTTCAAACTGTAATCACCAACATGTTACCTTCTCCACAGCCCATGTGTGATGATCACCACCGTTGCAAAACTGCGGTCTGGACATGTTTGGACATGTTTTTGCTTTTTCCAACAGGATGTCCTCAATGCTCCTGTTTGTAGCAATGCAATGGATGAAGCCTCTCGCATCTTCGTTGATCCTTTCGTGCAAGCCATCCTCCTTGGTCAAAAACACTTCTTTTCCAACACTGCATATGGAGCTATCAAGCCCTATGTTTTGTCCATGCTATGAATCCCATCCCAAGCTACGCGCCGGCTTACAGGATTGAAGTGCTCGGAATGATGAACTTGGAGACACTTTGGAATCTCAAACTCTTTATCGAATCAGTTGCTGGATTTTCTTTATCGAATCAGTTGGTTGTTATTACATGGTCGATTCATGTCATCAAGGTATCCAAAGAATGGTAAATCAAGAGTCAAAGAAGGTATGGTTGTCAGGGGCTACCTAAAAACATGAACATACAGGAGTGTCTTTGAGGTTATCATCTCATTTTTTTGGACGATTTGAACAACAAAACTAGGATCAAAGTGAGCAGGTGTTTCAAAGGCTTCACTCAAAGCATGGAAAAAACTCTTTGGCCAAGAAATTGTGTTTGGGATATTCTCAAGCCAAAGCAGCTCGTCAGGTTCCAGTACCTTTTTCCACCATCATTTGTGACAAGTTCCTTTGGTGGTTCAACAATATCTTGCCCAAGTCGCTGCCCAAAGAGCTGCAAAAGTTGACGGATGAATTTGATCCTTGACTCCTGTGAAGATATAGAAATCAGAGGAAAAATTGCAAGGTGAAGGTCGATGGTGTCCAAAAATTAGAGAAGGATTCATGACAGAAATCACAGACCTGTCAGTCAAGTCCTTTTTCCTATGCTAGGTGCTAGGAGATGTCACTTTCCGGGGTTGGGGAACCCCATTGTTGTCGGGGATCATCACATGCTGATGGAATTCGCAGAGTACAGCGATGGACGCTTGGTTTGTTTTGAGGTCCACATGGAAGTGTGTTGAGGCATTGTTTATGTTGTGGCCCACATCTCGAGTGCAACACAATCTGCGCATCAAATCAGATAGAAAGAAAGTGTACTTATTCTTAACAAAACATCGTGGGAATCAAGCAAATGTGGCATCACAAGTGAAGGATGTATATCATCCGATCATTTTTGGAGCCGCTCTTGATCCGCGACACCGAGGAGAGATCGAGGATTTGTTGTCACGTTTGAAGAAATTTCAGTCCCAACATCCAGAGACTGTGCGGTATCACGTGTGTGACTCCCGTTGCATTTGGCGAGTTATGAGAGTTGCTGCATCAGTAGTGAATGAATTCAGAGGTGATGGTTGGTATTTCCTGAGAGTGTGCAAAGGAAGGGTTAAAAAGTGAGAATCCACCAAGCTTAAAAAGACGGTTTGATTTAGCTAATCTTCTTCTATGGATCTATTGGCTAAGAGGCTAAGATCACATGCTGAAGCTAGGGAGCGTCCTGAAGCTTTGCTCATCCAGTGTATCCCATGTTTGAATATTCCTCGCAATGGGCATGTTTCACTGGATCTTCAATCTACACTTCTTCTTCAGGTATGTTCTCCATTACTTGACATTTGTTTTATATGAATATGCTCTCAACCCTTCTTCGTAACATAGCTATGAGAAATTCTGTATGTTGACATCACTTAACATAACTTCAAATCAATCTTGACATCCAGTTTTTGTAGAATAATTGACACTTTTAACATCACTTAACATCCCAGATGGTCATAGATTTTCCATATGGCCCCTTTCGTCATTCATCATTTCCAAAGGTGAAGATCCCCGGACCGCTCAACGTGCCATGCTCTTCCGCTTCGCTGTGGCACCAGCCTTCCGCACCTATTGTATAGGCTGGTTTTCGTGGCAAAAAAATGTGCAGTGGAACATTGGGGTCCCAAAAAAAACATCAGGTCACATCAAGGTTTTCCAATAGTATATACAACTGTCATCATAATCTTTAGGGAAATCTTGGGGAAGTTGGGAAAGGACACAAGGCCAAGAGAAAGGGGGGGGTTGAGTGAATAGTGTTGTGAAGCACGGCTGAAAGACAGATGTTGTATTGGTTTTATTGTCGTTGAGACCTGGATATGTTGGGATGTAGGGGAAATGTGGATTGGTGTTGCCAGTTGTGGTTATAGTCATAGTAAGACAATACGTGGCACTGATCTTGGCGACATCTTCAAATGGGAGGCTTGGGACAGCAGGGTCTCTCCATCGACTATGCGTTGCCCAAGACATTTGTGCAGTATCCCATTTTGCCAGAGGCCGGTACCGAGTGGAATAAGAGGAAAGCAGGAAAGTCATTTCTTGCCCCAAAATGTCACCTTTACACATTGTACAGACTTGAATTCTGCATTAATATGCAATATTTGGATGCTATCGACATATGTTTCACATTGTTTAAGATTGTTTTAGCTCATATTTCCAACGTCAGCAGCATGTCCACAAAAAAGCGTTGGCATTGATATGGATGTTCTTGCCATGCTACCTGGTTAGTTGCTGCTTGTGAAGGCCCAGTATCCCATCATGCACCGCTTGGTGTATTCCCACTTTGGTTGCAATGCTGCCTCCCATGCAAGTGGAAGGGAAAGGTGGAAAGATCAAGTTGGATATGGCCGAGGCGTTGGGATTCGGTATTGTGTAGCCAAAAACCTGAAAAATGATGCATTTGTGATGGTAAAGGTACTCGACTGTATTCAAATACCGTATAGTTATAAAAATTGTAAAAGCCCCACATTGTGACAACATCACTTCCAGGTATGTCAGGTTGATGTATCATTTCATATGATGTTGCCATACCTTGCATGGCATTGGGTGACTACTCAGATTTACCCCAGGTTTACCATGAGGACTTTGTCTTTGATAACAACACCGACGTCCACGATGCCAAGATGGCCATCAAGAAGGTTGTATGGCCGTCGGTGGGATCAAGCAGGGTAGGCCCAAAATAATCACCGGGTTTCTGTGCCAACGAAACAACCGACTTGCAAAACCAACAAAGCCAAAATGATACTTTAATAGACAAGTAAGCATAGGGGAATCCTGCCTTGTCCACAGACCTATGTATGTTTGTGTTTCTTGACGTCTTTGCAAGAACATCCCTTCTGGGACATACCTGAAGGTGAATGATATGTGAAGTGAACTCCAAAGGTCAACCATGAAGACTCCATGTAGATTGACGTCAAATCATTGTAAATCCATTTCATAGTTGCATAAATTCAAATAAAAAACAAATGCACCCCCGAAGTTTAACAGCTCGCCCCTGAAAATAGATGGTTGGAAGACGATTTCCTTTTGGGTCCCGGTAACGTTTCAGGGGCGAGCTGTTAAACTTCAGGTGGGTAACTGCCAAGGACTCCGCTGAGCAATGCCCAATCCGATGATGTAAACCCCCCCCATTAGTGGCATCCACGTGGTTGACTGTTGCGGGTTAATGGGTAATGTCTTTTAAGGGTTTGTTGAGCATGTGCTTTCAAACATGTTTGGTGTTCATCAGTTTTCATGTTGTTTAATGCCCTTCTTGGGAAGTCAAACTGGACAGCACAACTGGTCTCCCAACTAAACTTCTTGAAACTATTCGCTTACTTCTTTTTGAAAACCAACCTCAATTTTAGGAGCCAAAAAAGAGTTGGGTCAACGGAACCATCGATTCTCCAGTGTTTCTTTTACTAAAGCATTGCAATCACCACCTTGAAGAGTACCAAAACATGATAGATACAGACAGCTTCATAGAGAATTCATCATTTCGATTTGCGATGTTTTAAATATTATTGAAATCCTGCCATGTTCTCCGCTTGGAAATGGCCAGGCGATCGAGAAGGTGGGTGGCAAGTTGCCAGCAGAACATGGCCATGGTACTGAATATAAGGCACCCCTTGACACACAGCAACGCTGGATGAAGGCACCTTGGGAACGATCAGGGGATGAAATGGATGAATATCAAGTGAATAACATCTGAAGTAGATGATTCGGAAGCGATGGTAACGGACGGTAAAAGGGAAAGTCTTGGATATGTTCGCCTATGTTTTTGTTTGGTATACGTTTCTTGGGGTGTCTTCTTCGACAAAAAAATGCACGTCGTGGAATTCTCCTGATCAAGAATTCTCCCCCCATCCCGAATGATGATCGCTGGGTTAGGGTTGAAGGGGTTGGCTGAGTAAACTACTCGGAGCATATTGAAAATTGTCATGCCAAGTAATTCAGCAAACCAAAATGGTGGTTGTGCCATGGACCTTGGGTTTGGATCGGGGGTCCAACTGTTTTGGGTTTCAAAGTGTTCAATGCATTTCAGGTTGGTCTAAGGAAAGGACGGTCCGGGAACATAAGATCACCTCCAAAGCTGCTTTTCCCGATTCGTTGCAGGCTGATCCCAGCAACACCATGTCCTTTGTCAGCACTGGGTTGGGGTGTTTTTTTTAGCGAAGTGGACATTCCTTAAAAACCGGGGAGCAAAGATTTCAGGAAGTGGCTCAGGGTTGAAGACATGTTGGCAGACGCTTTGGAAAGATTTGCGCTGCATGAGATTCTGCTTTTTTGAAATGGATAGAGGCAACTTTAAAAGGCAGGCAACTTCAAAGGGTAAGTGTTTGGCAAGTTTGTTTTGTCATATCAGGCATTTTCATGAGATTTTCAAAAGATCAACCAACAGTTTGCTGTATAAACGGTTGGGTTCTTTGCCATTTTTTGTGGGTTGTTGTCACTACCTGAACGACATCCGAGGAATCCGGGCGTCTGAGCCTTAGCAGAGAGAAATGGATGATGCTCGTAGTTTCAGTGCGACTGTTGATGGTTCAGAAATCCCAAGGCCAACCACTGTTTGGATGGTGGTAAAAGCTTGTAAATAATGGGAGAACCTACCAACCTCAACTGGTGACTGCCGGATTTCTGAACCATCAACAGTTTGTTGAGTTGAGAGATTTTGCCTTTTGTAGTTTCATTGGTGGTACGGATGTAGATGTGCATTGGATATGTTTGATACTTTTGACATGTTTTTGTTGTTCCATGCGTTTTTTCCTCCAGGACAATGTCTAAGATCATTAAACATGCTAGTTAATTAGGTTTCTGGGTCACAATTGTCCTTGGAAATATATCCAGTGGATGAAACTCATGGATCTACTTGGAGAATCATCCCAGTTTCAGTGGCTAATTGGCCCATGGTTAAGTCCCTCAAGGATCAGGTTGTGGGACCCCTTCCAAATGGCCAAACTCCATGGCTTATAAATGGAGGTTACTGAGTTACTAACCACTTACTCACTGGGATGATCCTCGAAGTAATCATAGATGACAACTGAAATATTTTTTCCGAGGTCGGAGGAACTTCCTTCAAAAAGAACTATGCTTAAATCAGTCATAGATCTACCGATTTTACACATTCCTGAAATCCAATTTAAATGGGTTTTAAGTGGATCTATTTCAAAGAAATAATGAAAAAATAGATTAATATTTATCCAATTAATATTATGTATTATATAATTATAATTCATAATTAATGTTTTTGTCTCAATCAAAATTTATTAAATAATTTGTATTTAAAAAATATTA
>DF241962.1:0-13668 GCA_000507305.1 Breviolum minutum Mf 1.05b.01 | reverse complement strand
AATATCATATATATTTATAATATAAAAAATAATAAATAAATTATAAATAATAAATAAATAAATATATTATAAATAAATTATCGAATAATTATAATATAATTTCAGATGTTTATTTATTTATATTCGGATATAAAATTTATTAATTTCATTATTTGAAAAATAATCTATTTATATATATATACATATTTTCTATATCCTCTAGATTTTTTTCTAAGAAAAAATTCCATAATAATCTTAGAATTTTCTTTTTTTAATGGATCGAATGGAATTTAGTCATTGTCTTAATTGATAAATGTTTATAGTGTTTTTTCGTAATTGATTTTCGATGTGATATTTTGTTATGTCGGTTGATGTAATCCTCAGAGGGATGGTATTGGAAGGATGGTATATTTATGATTGTATTGGGATGTATTTGTTGTGATTTGAATCTTAAATTTAGATTATGATATAATTTCAGTATGAAATAATATATGGTAATCTCTTCAAATAGTTTTCTTCCTTTTCTTTACCAACCCACCTTCGGCAACTAGGGATCCAAAAAAAATATCATACGGAATCCAAGGAGCAGCTCCATCTCCAACAAATCTTGACATGCTTCTGCATCTAGTGGTGCCTGGTGATCTCGGTCGATGGGAGCAATGCCAACAACTTTGCATGTTTTCAAGATCTTTTTTTTGTTTGGGATGATGAAATGGTTCATCCTTTGTTGTCTGTTGTGTGTATGTAGAATATAGTGTGTGTATAGCATACCATATGTATAAATATATATATATATGTGAAGATGGCCGAATGGAACCATCAATTTTGAACAAGTCTGGCTATTTTGCCGTGCACGGCCAAGATTTAGCCATGCTCTGGATTTGTTGTTGCTGGGAAGCACAGCCAAAGCCATGAAGAAACAGCTGTGGTGTGAAAATGTTTTGAATAGAAAAGGAAGTTTCAATACAAAAGGAACACGATTTCTTCTGAAATGCTCTAGATTGTGATCTTGGCTTCTGGAATCTTTGCCCCCTTTGGTGTTTTTGGGGGTCGGTGCTTAAAGTCCCTCCTCAAGTCCTCAAGACTTCCTGCAAGTGACAGAGGGACTGGGAAGGGATAAGCTTCGTTCCAAGTCCAGCAACTGCTTGTGGAAGCCGATATTCCTTGGGTTTTTAACAAGAAAATCACTGGCAAGATCAAATTCACACCCAAAGAACAAAGATCAAAACAATCCTTGATCACCGCAACCGCAGTTTTCCAATGCTGCTTGTAGTCTCTCAACCTACGAAAACTACTCCCCAGCATTTCAAACTAAAAGCAAGTGGATCAGATTTCTTCCTGGTCAACATACCCCCTCCTATTGTAGCCCCCCACCCTTCAAACTATCGAGCGTCAGATCCACAAAGCTGCGTACGGACTTCACACGAGACAATGCCATATACAGATTGCAGCCTTCCTTCTGCATGAGATATGCTATAACAAAGGTTGCACTCCTGTGCCAAAAAAAATCGGAAGTGAGACTTTGGTTGTTGAAACAACAAAAGTCAAGTCACCATGACATCATGACTTCGGGTTTCTCTGTACAAAAAACTACTGGCATTAATCAGGAATGAAGATCTGGTTGCCTGACAGTTGGTTGGCAATCGATCAATGTGAACTTCCAAGCAGGCTTGATTTGGAACCACAAAATGATTTTGTGACCTTCCAAGTGTGCACACACTGTTGCGTCAAGTGCCCTGAACAAAAGCAAAGAGACTACTGAACCTCTCTTCAAAACATGTTTCTTCCAAGTTGTCCCAACCACCCGGTCAACCCACCTGTTCTTGCCTTCAAAACAATGAACTAACACTTTGCCCGTAGCTCTGCCAGCATCCATGAAACGAAAGACCTCCTCGAAGTGAGATGTGACCTTGGAAAGGTCGTTCTTCTGGTGGAAGAGACCGGGAAAAATTTGGATGAAGTTTCTCATGCGGATTTCCAGCCCAAATATATACTATACGCGCAAGACAGTAAAACATGCCAACATTGTCCTTTGCGACGGGGGCAAGTCCCAAAAATTGCCCCTGCCCAAAGAAAATAAAGGCTCACATGGATCCGCAAACTCCGATGGCTGTCGATGGAGGTTTTGCCCAAAACTTTTGGTATCTAATTCGCCTATCAGGAAGAAACTGCATCCAAAGGAGGAACACTTTTTTTCGCAGTTGAAACTCCCATATCAACATTGCATTCCCCACAAGCTTCACCGTTCACCGGTCCAAGTCACATCTGTGCGGGGCGAGTCTCTGAGGGCTATATGCAAGGTTTTCAGTGGCAAAGCACTGCTGGGAGGACACTCCTGGCTGAGACATGGAGCGAGTTTCGAACACTCCCTGAAAAGCTAGGAAAAAGAATGAGAAAGAAGTGTCCTTTCATGAAAATTTCATATTCTATGGAAATTCACTGGTGAAAATCACAGTGAAATCCAATGAATCTCTTTTCCGCTACTGGCGGGTTGGGGGGGATATGTGAGCACATCACTTGCGCTGTTCGCAAGAATCACTAATCCATGTCAGAGTTCAAACAAATCACTGTGATCTTAGCAATCCTAAGAGTGGCACAATTGCCTCATACCTTTGATAATTCCCACCTTTCCAAAAATAGTGACCACAAGGAAACCACCACAATAGCTTATAGCTGTAGACAAGGACAAATAAAATTTTTTAGACCGAAAAAAAAAAAGCTTCTTGCTAATTGCTAAATGGCATTCAAGCCCACCTACAGTCAAGTCAAACTTTCATTTAAAAGACCATCCTTCCACTTCAGAAGATTGTCAGGTTGGCGTTGGTCCAAAGCTTCCAGGCTATCCCAATTGAAGTGGCCTTTTTATACGTAGTGGATTTTCTTGCACTGCCCCGTCATCTCTTCAGGTGAGTGGGATACATGAAAACGCGGGGAAACCAGATGATATTGCTGGCAATACCTTGGAGATACGACTCGAAATTGCCCGCCACAATCTCCAAGAGAGAAAACGAAAATCCCCGGCTATTGTGGTGGATGTTCGGTTTTTGATCTTAAGACGTTGATTTCAGAAGCAAATCAGCAATCGTCACCAACAAGCACCCTTCTCTTTCTGGCAAACCTCCGCTACACTCAACAGATGCCTTGGAGGATGTCAGGTGTTGATCCCGTTTCTGCTGGTAGATTTCAGCACATCAGCAAATGCTTTGAGGATATTTCTTGTATTGAAATGCTACCCCAGCAAGGTTTCCAATCACACTCGAAGTCTTTCAGAGTTTTGTTGTCAAAAATGTCTTCAGCATTACTCTGCATGGGAACTTAATGTGCTCCCACTCTGAAACCGTGAAGTGGCAAGTCTACTGACTTGAGTTTTCAAATCAGTCGGTTTACAGCTCAGCAAAAACAAAATGAAAATTGGCCCTTTCGCATTGCTTCTTTGCGTCATAGTTCATGGCCAGGAAGCTATTCCGACCAAATTCTTCTAAGTTTTTTGAGGGGTATTGTGTGTTTTGACAATTTCAAATGTCACAAGCCACTGTTGCTGTGAAGATTTGGGCACTGTTCATTCTTTGATTCAAAAAAAAACGGGATTCTGGCATGATCATCTACCCTCTGCTAAACTAACACAGCAAAGGCATATCCCAATTTTCAATAGGAAATACATCTTCAAAGGGTCCGTTTTCCATTGCCATGTCAGTTTACCGGAGTTAATCCCATTTAATTTAACCAAAAAAAAACGAAACGCCAAGACCTTTACGGGGTCCAAGGGACGTGATGCCGGTCTTCTTCAACCACCTTGCGTCTTTAGCTTCGTAGCAACTGGTCAGAAAGAGGTTGGGCAAAATTTCCGTGCCAAACCTGAGAAATCCATGGAGCGGTGCAAACAAACTGCTGGTTTTGGGGCCCTGTAGGGGGTGAAAAACTTCCCCTGGTGATAGTGATGCCTTGTTATAAGTATAAGGGTTCCTATTAACCAACAGTTTGGTGCTGAGAAAGATGGGGGGACGTTGACACAAAGAAATCGGCAGAGTTTTTTGTTTGTCAAGAGGAACGCTAGTTACTAGTTATCACTTTCACCACGTTGTCGATACACCTGTTTTGAAAGCCGGCAAAGAAAGGAGAATGTCCAAGCAGAACAAACATCATCATCATCATCATCATCATCATCATCATCATCATCATCATCATCACCATCATCATCATCATCATCATCATCATCATCGTCGCTTGTGGAAGCTTTGGAGAATGGATTAAATGTTAACTTTATCCTCACTTTCATGTTGACAGAGAACCGAAACGTTCGTGTTCCTGCACAAACAGCAGAATCTGCAAACCAACATACACACTCCCGAAGTTTAACAGCTCACCCCTGAAAAATGATGGGTGGAAGACGATCCTTTCCTTTTGGGTCCCGGTAACTTATCAGGGGCGAGCTGTTAAACTTCATAATATGTCATAGATTCAATACGGCAGGAACACGCCAGAAAACCAACATGAAACCAGAAAATGTTCGAATCCCCTCCAAACCAGCAGTTGTGCAGTTTTCCATCTTAGTTTTCCATCAAACATCATCCAACATCCGAAACCAAAAAGGACTAATGCAAGCAACGATCGATATTGTTCCTCTGTAAGCCTTGCCATGATGAGACCGGCCCCGCTAGGCGGCTGTCATGGCTCTACGCAAATTGAGCACAGCGTACCCTTGGTTTCAAATGAACGTCCGGACCCATTGGAAGTTGCAAAAGGGTCGTACATAATCCTCGAATGCTTCCAGAAATTGACTCAAAAGATGAACGGAGATTATGAAATTTGATATTTGATGAGCACCAGGATGGTGATAGGATGCAAAAGCTTGAAAAAATGACCTGAACATGATCCCTTTGATGAATGTTGCCTTATATACTTCATTGCTGGAATTTGTGATAACAAATGTCAATGTGGAATATCTGAATTCTTCATGATGCGCAACTCGAAGCAGCTCAATGTGATGTGATCTTCTTGGAATACTCATCCAGAACAGCCTTTTTGAAGCACACGGCAGACTGAGCACTACCAACACTGATCTGTGGCTGCTGATGACGATCATGGGAGTGAGGCACACTCCCCCCTTCAAAAACTCTCCAAAGTTTTGCAGGTCTCTACTACTCTACAATCAATTCTGCTGTCATTTTTCACGACCGTTTTTGTCACATTATCATTGCATTACCCATGTAGGAAAAGCATGTCCTTCTTCGTTGTCAGGAGTTTTTTTCTAATGTCTAATGTCTTCTGCGGACCAGGAGTAAAAGTTGCCTGAGTGTCATCCCAGCACACCACCTATTTACAGAAAGCTTGCAATTCTGCATAGACATCCTGGATCTATCTCACAAGCTGAACATTGAAAACCGGATTAAAAAATGTAACACCACTAGATCCAGATGTGCATCGTGGAAAGATGCTGTGAAACCCGATTGAATCCTGTTTGCAGGCATCTTCTTTTAGAAATCCTGCGGATCTGAATTCCAACCGATGAGTCCTGTCATCCCAAAGATATTTTTCTAAGCCGCAACTTATCTGCCTTCCAGATACTTGCCTTGAAGTTTCACATGGTTTTCGCCATATTTGAAAACATCTCCGGGTGCAACCAAACAAAAATTCATGGTGCTTCTGAAGTGACCCATTTTCTGTTTAAAGGTGATTCGTCAAGAAAATGGTGCTAAAACCAGTTGGCTACAGATATCTTCACGTAAAACCTGGCTTCCGGGGTAGCCAAGGTTCTGCTGTCTTTGGAGGTTCGACTTACCCTTCGTGAATCCATCATGCTTTGGCAGGGCCCTTTTTTGGGTCATGTACCCTCCCTAAAACTAACGAGTTCGCCCCTGAACATAGGCCGGGCCCCAAAAGGAAAGGATCGTCTTCCAACCATCCATTTTCAGGTGCGAAACAGTGTTTCAGGGAGGGTAGATGATTTTCGAAGGGTGCTTCTGGGATCATGGGACTCTTCAGATGCTGTGAATCTTTACCTCTTCATTTACTAGGCAAAAAATCCTCCGTTGCTCCAAATCGCGAACACAAAAATCCTATCCACTGCAAGGGTGAATATCTGAATATGAGAGGTAAAAAGGTAGAATAAAAAGGTAGAAAAAGCAAAGTTTATCATAATTATCTTGAAGAAAAACAGCAACAACAAAAAAAATTGGGAAACCTGCAAAAAATCCATCCCTTTTTCAAATCCTTCTGGGAGTGACTGAAATCAACCCATCATCTGTGGAAAACATTCTCGAAACTTTCCCTCCCTCGACTCCGTCGAATGCCCCTTGGGCACATGGGAAACTTGCCTACCAATTCGTTCGGAAAGCCTTGGAACTCCTAGATGGATGGCTAGGACTTCAAGTGACGAAGATCATACCTTCGAAATGAAATCTCAAATCAAAGGTATCAGGTCTTTTTGAATATATTCCAATATAATAATTCAAAATAGTTCAAGATGATTCAACAATCCAAAGCTTGCCCGGCAAAAAAAAAAAGGAGATCTATGGATCTCGAACGCTCAGAAACAGGTGACCACAGTAAATGAGGGCCTCGAGCGCCGGATTTGACAGCAGGTTTCTGGGAGGCCCTATGACAACTGGGGATAGATACCCCTTTCAAGCTTCAAGATCAGAAAATTGCATATAATTTCCATTCCATAGAATTTCAATCTTAGTAGCTCTGATGCAATGGAATATTACCTTTCACCTTCAGATTTACCTTTGGCACATGTAGCATCTTTGTGAAAGCCCTTTTAATCATACAAATTTCTATTCAAACGAAAATGTCAGGGGTTATATTATATGGGATCATTGTAATTATATATATACACTACCCCGAACATCTGATTGAGCCTGCCTCACATGTATACTGGTTTACCACAGCTTACTAAACCCACCCATCTTGGGGCGCCTCATTGGGTGCCTGCTAGCCGCTCCCGCTCCCTTCGGCCCCGCCCGAGACTCCCGACCCTGGAGCTGTGTCCTTGTCCGACCTGCTAGTGGTTTCCACCATGTTTACACACCAACAACAAGTGGGGATGGGGAGTCCCCTCAATCTTCCCTATTGTTTCCTATGTTTTCTCTCTAAGGGTTCTTTAAGAAACCCCAGTGGACACCCCTCCCTTAGGAAGCGGTTTTTCTTTCGATTTGCAGCAACAACTGCATGAGATGCGGAAGAGCAAATTTGCCTCCAATAATAAGTCAAACAGTCTATCATCACATATCATCTCCATTCTCATCAAAAAGACTCTCTCTCCAAGAAAACCTAAGAAGCTCCCTAAAACACAAAACTAACAGGTTTAACCCGTTCCAAGGATGCTTTTGAAAAAAAACATGTTTCCCTTGATTTTTTTGAAGCTGAGATCGTTTTCCCAATGGACATCAAACCTTATCATGGCTTCTTCACGCCCATTCCCCCCGCCTCGGCGGCTTCCGGCGACCCTGGAAGGAGAAGGATGGACCTCGTTGGAAGGGCCGGCCGAAAACTCGTGGGTTTTTCGGGTCGCGAAAAGGAGTGAGTTGGGATTGTCAACAAGAAACAAGGGTCAATTGAAATGGAATTGAATATTTGCCCATAGCAACTGACGGTTGTGTACTAATGTTTAGCAGCCATCAACAGGAGGTTGAAATAGGTTTTTTGGAACTCGTGGGTTTTCATGCAAACCACTCTAACATACTCTAACCACCTGACTACAGATCGTGGCTGAAAAAAACCCACGGTTTCCTACGGCTTCACTTTGGTTGAAAAAGGCGACAGAGCTGGAACCAACACAGCAAACAAAACCTGATAAAATGTCAATATGTTGGCAAAACTTAGCTGCACATAGACAGGGTTATAGGGTGAACCAACCCTTGATATGAGAAGTGGTTGATATGGGCCCCTATAACCCTGTCTATGTGCAGCTTAGAAAATGGCTTTCAAAGCAAAATCCTTCATTTCATATTTCACTTCGATCTCAATTGCTGAATTCCATATAATACTTGGTAGATTTTTAGCCTTGAAAATGTCGCATTCAAGTTGTTCATGACTCACTAAATCCCATCCAGCCGAAACCACCAGGTGCCACTGCTGATTCTGGTGGTGACGTTACCACCCAGCTCATTCATCAATGGGTAATGACCAGGCCTTGGAGGATCAACGGATGTGAGATGATGTTTCTATAGATATGTGTCTACAAATATAGCAGATGTCTCTACAAATACAAAAAATCTGTAGCATCTGCATATCTATACTACCGGACGGTATTATAGAAGATATTCGGGAATTTTTTCAAATAGAAGATTCGCATTTTGAGCATTTTTCCCCCAAACGGTTCAAATAGAAGAATTCATGATTGATTTGCCGAATTCTTCTATTTGAAATGTGCCCTAATGATCGTTTTTTGGATTTTTTTTCTGGGAAAGATGTGTTGGAGCATTTCCCGTGGGGAAATTGGGCAACAAAATCATCTGTTGAATCAGAATTTCTTCTTTCCGTAAATGTTTCGGAAACAATTTATTTAACTTTCCTGGGGATCAATCAACGTTGGAGCTACTTGGATGACATTTGGTCCTTTTTTGATCCTTTTTTGATTCATTCAAATAGAAGTATCACTGAATTCTTCTATTTGAACGGCTTGGTGAAAAAATGCTCAAAGCCGAATCTATTGTTTGAAAAAAGTCCCGAATATCTTCTATAATACCGTCCGGCAGTATATATATATATTCTTCTATTTGGAAACGAAATCTGTGAATGTTTTCTATCTTGGACGTTAGTATGTGTATATATATATATATGTATAGAGAGAGAGAGAGAAATCCCAACCCTTTGCAAGAATGATGCCTCCACTCACTCGAAACACAGAAACCATTCAAATAGAAGAAATATATCTAGTTCTTCTATTTGAAACTTTCCGGAATCCGCCACACTAAGCAGCATGTTTGTTTCAGAAGTGCAGCGATCATCACGGATCACTTGGCCCCAGCATCCCATTGAGATGCACACCCAGTCCTACATGGCTATAAATGTAGGAGGAAGAAAAAACTTGATGCTCATGCTTTCTCTGAATCAGAAATCTCGGCCCTAAGACGAGTCAAATGCTCAGCCACGGAAATGCCACTAGGCCCTTCACAATCAGGGTGGTGAGAGTAACGTTCCCAAAGCCTTTCCAACACCATAAGCAGCGCTGTAGTTTCGGAACGAAGGCCTTCATTCCACGACCGACCAAAGGTCGTTGTACCATTCCACACCCCAAGCCACTGACCCTTCCTGCAGCGGGGGTTTGAAAATCATGATATTTTCTGAAAAAAAAAACTGAAATGACCCCGATTATTTCAAATAGAAGAATACTGATAGTTTCTTCTATTTGAAATTCCTTAGAGATTTAAGTTTTACGTCTCCAAAATGTTTGTCCCTATATTGCTGTCGAGGGGAGACCGAAATTCAAATTTAAACCGTCTTAGATTTGAGATTCAACTCTATTCGTCTTTGAGGTGGTCTTTGAGGTCCTGGTGTCCGGTTCTTGATGTTTTAAGCTAATCTTACGATGATGAGATAATTTTGCTATTACGGTTGGGTTCTTCGGCCCAAATGAGCCCTCAGCTACCAAGCAAATAAAATGATAGCAAACTGAAAGCCCTCTCTTCTAGCTATAGTCACCCAAAGGTTTCAAATAGAAGAATACTTTGGATTCTTCTATTTGAACAATCGCAGCCCTTCATTTTGGAATCCCCTTGGAATCGCAAGTGAAAACATCAAGCAATGTGTGATCAGTGTGTGAAACCCCGTCCTGTTATAACAAAGCCCACACCCTTTCGCATCTGGCAAAGCTGTGAGATTCTTGCTGCTCACATGAATCCATGATGGCGATGCATGGTAACCCTCAGAAGCTTCTCCTGCCTCCTTTGGATTGGCTGCAAGCACTGTTTCAATCTCAGGGTCCGTGCAGCACAAGTTGCCATGGTCATCCCAATAGACTTCGATCGATACATCCTCTTCTGAATCTGAATCATCTTTCGCTGGGTACAGTTCCTCGATCAACTCTCCTAGATCATGTTCCAATGCATCTCCACCATCTTCGTGTGCGGCAAAGTGATCAACCGGCTCTGAAATGGGAACCAAAAAACCCATAGCAGCCAGATCTTCGCCTTGCTCATCCTGCTCAACGTCGTTGGGCTCTGGCTGTGAAGCTGCTGATTCGCTGGCGCTAGCATATTCTTCGAACCCAGGCAAAGCAGCACCTTTCTTCAAGAATGCATCATCAACATCAATGGTAATGTTCCCAAGCCCAACTTCGCCCTTCAGAACCCGAAGAGGGGACCAATCCAGACACCCGAGTTTCACTCGCAGCTCTTTCAAATCGAACAGGACAATGGTGGCTTTGCTCCCTGCCTCAGCACCCCCCACCCTTCCTTAACGAGTGACCACCCCCCTCAAAGATTCCCGGTGATTTTCAAATAGAAGAATTCCTATATTTCTTCTATTTGAACACGGTGTGTCAACAAATTCTCAAAATAGCAGTCTTGAACCGAACTATCTTGCCGAGTACTCTACTTTCATCATCATAAAACCATACAGAGGCAAAGAAAAGAACTTGAAACGTATTCTTCTATATAAAGCAATGTTGAGAGTCTTTCAATTTCATCGTTTCGCCCGGCTCTTGGTAAATCCTTTCTTTCACATACCGAGCCGTTGCAGGCTGCCCAGAACCATGCATGAGAACAAGCGGGGAAATGGCGTCATCCACAATCTTGTCATACTTCGTAGCGGAAATGGACCCTTTCGCCAAAAGCTTTTGACCTTCATGAAGATTCAGCTGGTAAGCAGCGAACTGCTTGTCGACATGCATTTGCAAAGTGGTAGGGAGGAAAATCCATTCTTCCGTACAAACACCCTCGCAGGTTGCAAACTCTGGGTCTTTCATTTGCCACAAATGCACTGTTCGATCCCCGCATTGATCAGCAACAGCTTGGGAAATTGTGGGCCTAGGTGGAATGCTGAAAGTCTATATCTATAATCCCCTCCACCTCACCAAATTGAAGGAAACATAGGAAACCAACAACATTCTCAAACAAACTTTCAAATAGAAGAATGCACTAGGATTCTTCTTTTTGAACGCAATGTCAAGAAACGGAACAATCAAAGGGATGCCAGGAACAAGTTCTTTGAAGTGTGTCGATCTTTGTCTTTCATCAGACTCAAACACTTCCGGTCTCAAGTTCCTCATTTCATCATCGGTCACCAATCCTCTGCTTGTCCAAGCCCAGCAAAGGAGATTTGGATACTTCTGGATTTCCTGCCATGCAAAAAGCAGACTCTTGACGTTGTCGGTTACCCAATGCCACCGCTCGATGAATCGTTTCCTGAACGGGGTTATGATATCCTAGCACGCCATCTATGAAATGGTTCGTCAATCGTCTAAATAGGTGATGAAAGGCATCGCAAGGCTGCCCGTGAGCGGACCATCCTCCTACCACTTTTTGTGGCAGGAGGACGTTGGACTCTTGTGCCCACTGTTGTCGTCTCGAGTTCTCATTATGACGAAAGGCGAAGTTGCCTGTGAAGGCATCGCAAATGAGCATGCAAGGAACATCGCTGGACAACCCCAACTTTGCCCTCCGAAGCTGGATCGCCTCAAGACCAGTACCATGTGTGGAGAGAAACTGGTCGTTCAAATATAATATCATATACTAAAAAAAATAAAGTACGATATAATTGAAAAAATGCATGGACCAATATCATGTTGGAAACAACCAAGTTTCAGGAGCAAGTTGTTCTTGAAAGTATTGCTTTGTTCTATCTCCATTGGTGAAACGCCCTCGCTTTTCAAATAGAAGAATTAGCTTTTTTTCTTCTATTTAAAAAACTGTATGGACCAATATTTGGAAAAACCTGAACCAAAAACAACCTCTTGCAAGCAACCAAGTGGCGGGGCCTAGCAATTCTTGAAAGTACTGGATTGTTGTATCAGCATTCATAAAATGCGATTCAGTGCCAGACTCGAATATATAGGCGTGCCCGTACCACTCCTTGTTAAATTCTTTGATGAATTGCTGAGCCAATCCTTTCTGCGCCACGCAGATTCCTAAGGGGCCTAGTTCCCCATTCCCCCAAACCGAAGTGATAGCCGTAAGACTCTGCCGGCTTCCCTGCACCATTTCTGCCCTGGCATCATTCTTTCGCAATTTTGACGGGGGCAAAACTGCTTCTCCTTTCATCTCTTTTTCAACAATGGCCAAAATGGCCTTCAGGCGCTTCCCTTTTGTAAACTCTGGACGAGTTTCCATTCCAAGCTCATCCACAGCTGTACTTGACCTTTTGGCAAGGACCTCTTTTGGACTTTGATAAGCTGATTTCCAAAGCTGATCATAATTTAAGACCATCGTCCAAGGCACCTGAGCAATGTGCCTCTGAGCGCGATGGCTTTTTCTTGTTTCCTGGGATGCGGGTACACTTCAGTACATCCCCTTTCTTATGGAATTTTTTGCAAACAGCTTCAGACATCTACCCTCCCCGTCCTTTTTATATCCCCACTGTGTTTGTCTTTCTTCCGTACAACATCCAATTCAAATAGAAGATTCTATGATCAATTCTTCTATTTGAACTTACCGGGCTCTGGAAATTGAAAAATCATAAACAAGTAACCTTCATGATCTCCGAGTCGTCAGCTAAGTATGACCCAGCAGTGTTGGTGGCTTGCCATGTCCACTGCCAATTGAGGAGGAATCGGCTCACCCATTTGGAAGTAACGTTTTCTTTCTTGTAAAGCAAAGGAGCTTCCCCCGTCTGTTTGCAAAACTTCTCATGGACTTCATTAAATGTTTCCAATAAGCTTTTTGCGATATCAATCAAAAGAGGCATGCAGGCCTTTCCAGCCGATTGAAGGTCTCGACTGGGCCCGGCCACAACTCGCTCCAAAACATCGTTCAGCGCTAGCTGAACTTCCCAAGGAACATGTAAACTATGGCCTCTCCTAAATCTTGGCGTCAAATCCATTGCTGAGCGAAGCCAATTCGGCACTTGTCGCATTGACATGATCTCCTTCTTGGCAAGCGTGTCCCAAGGGATGAGGTCATGTCTTTCACATTCGTAGGTCCTACCAGATGTGGCGTTTTCTGCGAGAACCATTCATTAATTCAAATAGAAGAATTCTATGCAACTGTTTTATATATAATATAACAATATATATGTATATAGAAGATGCATCTTACCCGGTATATTCATCCATGTTGCCAGCCACCCACGTTTTGGTTTTCAATCCAGATCCCAGAATTTCTTCAAAAAACCATTCTTTGCAAAAAGCCCCTTTAAAAAACGAAAGAGTCGGGCAACACACCTTGGCCCACTATCTACCTCATCAAGTTTCCTGTTCCCCAGAAATATAAAACCCAGAATCATTTCAAATAGAAGAATTCAAGGATTTTTAAAATAAAAGATTTTATTTGGTGGGGGTCCCAACATACAAAGAGAGAAGATATCTGCTTTTTGGCTTTAGGTGAGAAATTGACATGGACCAAAAATGGAAGTTTGGAAGATGATTGTCCCTTTGAACTAGGTGATTTTTGTTTTCCGTGTTGATTGTCAGTACCTACCATGTGGCGATTTTTTTCAAATAGAAGAATTCGAAGATTTTTCAAATAGAAGATGTGTTTTTTGGTCGGGGTCCCAACATATATTTATATATATAGATAGAAAAAGGAATAC
>DF241961.1:46053-61213 GCA_000507305.1 Breviolum minutum Mf 1.05b.01 | reverse complement strand
GCAGGTGCTCAGCCGAGAAGTTGTCCTTCACTACCTGCAAAGCTGCTTGGAGCAAACCCGCAGTGTCCTGCTCAGAAACCTCATCCGAAATCGCAGGCATGGCTGGCTTTGCTCTTTTGACACGTTAAAAAGGGAATGTCACTATCACACTTTCACGATTCTTCTCCAAACTGCGATGGGCCCGTGGCTGCCCGAAAATCAAGCACATGTGTTGAAGAGCAATGAAGAAACTTGCCCTTATCCTTCATGTTGGGTGTCCACCCTTGACAACGCCATTATTCCTTTTTGAAGTGAGCAGTTCTGGGTTTTTTCAACTGATGGAACAGACAGCAGAACAAAATATTTAGTCATATTGACAAGAAAGGAAAAGGGAGAAAGCAGAAGCTAAGAGCAACTTTCTGGTCGCATCCATGTCAACACCCAACCGGGCACCAGCCTGGATGCCGAACCAGCAAAAACACCTGACAAGATCGCCACAGATACACTAGAAGAAACGGCTGAAGCATGCCTGGATGGCCGCACAGAAGCGGTGCGAAGGCCTGACAAAAGGTGGGACGAACAGCTAAAAAGATCCATAAAGCGTCCAACAAACGAAAGGGAATGCTGCTGGAACAACGGGTAACCTGCAACGGGAAGCCGTTCACCTTACATATGCCACTATTCCTTTTTTGAAGTTAGCAGTTCTGTGTTTTCTTTTCAACCAGTGGTAAAGCAGAAAACAACATTGCCATAGTGACAATAAAGGGAAACTGATAACAGCAGAAGTCAAGGGCAACTTTCTAGGCCTTGTCCAGGTCATCATTGGATGAAGGCGCCTCGGCCAAAGCTACCCCGCCAGCAAATTACGTCCCTTACGAAGGCCTTATCTTGAGAAAGGTATAGCTGAATTCCCATGATGTCAATACTTCACCAGGCACCAGTCGAGATGCCTTGCAGGATGGAGCAAATACACCTGAAAAGACGGGTGGACAATGACATCAACACAAGGTTTCTCCATGTATTGTATTCGCCGATTCCCTTCTTCCTCTCTTTGTAAACTATCGACACATTCCCACACTAGACAAGACGGGCGCAGTATGCCTGGATGGCCGCAGAGAAGTTGCGCAAACGCCTGAGAAAGGCAGGGCCGCGGTGAGAACATTCTTTTTCCATCCCACAACAACATTCTCCTATCCAAAAAAGCTAAGAGAATGCTGCTGGAACAACGGGCAACCTGCAATTACCCGGGTCTATCAGATATGTTGGCCTTACATATCTGATAGACCCGGGGTCAGGCAATGATTGACCTTCTCTTTATCAATATATGAATGTAATTGAACTTACAATCAGAAGGGCTCTATAGGGATATGTTAGGCCATGTTAGCCAGAAGGATAGGTTGGGCTGCCAAAGGGCTCCAAACACCATGGAAAGACGGCCCAAAAAATTCCCCCGTAAATTACAGGGGCTGAAGGGGAGAATATCCCTGTGGATGCCCTGATCAAATAACACCGTAGGTCATCAGCAAGCGCTGTTTTTCTATACTTGTAGCAAGTGCTAAGTCTTGAGCCAAACGTTGTCGGGAACAAAAGTTTGTGCGGTTCAGCTATACAGTAAAGTGGAGTGCAAACTATACATGAAAGCATAACCTGCTGGGCCTGACTGCAGTCGTGGATGTTTCCATAAGATTCACGAAAATCATGTGACAGATTTTTCTTGTCAGTGTGGGTACAACGCTATTTGCAATGTTTATTCTTATTGTTGTTTCTTGTTTCAAGCCTTGCTTCTTAGCAGAATTGNTGGCCGGTGGCTGGTGGGCGCTGACCGGTGGGCCGGTGGGGCGGTGGCCGGTGACCGCTGGCCGGTGGCCGGTGGGGCGGTGGCCGGTGGCCTGTGGGCGCTGGCCGGTGGCCGGTGGGCCGGTGGCCGGTGGCCACCGACCAAAAAAGACTATTGTGCATTTTTTGTGTGATTGTGTTTTTTGTTTGCGTTTGCGTGTTTGCGTTTTCTGTGTTTGTGTTTTTTTGTGTTCTTTGTTGTAAAAATTGCCTGGCGTAAAAGGTGTCTGGTGTCAAAGGTGTCTGGTGCAAAAGGTGTCTGGGGTAAAGGGTTTCTGGTGTAAAAGGTGTCCGGTGTAAAAGGTGACTGGTGTAAAAGTTGTCTGGTGGAAAAGGTGCCCATGGATTGCGATATCAGTACATCAAAATACCGTTGCCTTGGGCTTTCGGGATATCCGGCGTCTAGTAGGGCTGATATACTTGTCAATCACGTCCGCTTGGAATCACAAAATGATCCGAACATCGCCATCCTAACTAGAATCCACCCATGGCACAATGGCACATGGCCCTATGCTGAATTCGTGAACTCCGCACAAATTCCAAATCGTTGACTCAAAGCTCTTGGACGTCAAACGAAAACCGATCAAATGCGTCAAATGTCACTGCAAGTCACGTAGAAAATCTTTTTCTCACGCCTTCTGTTGGAATGTAAGGCCATTCGCCACCCCAGCAGCGAATCCAGTAGCCAATGCGACTTGCACATTGAACGTTGGTGGAGGACATGGACGGCTCATTTCACCCAACCTGGCATCTGCAAGAAGCCACGAAAATTGGTTCAACCAGATTCAAGTCGTGCCTGTTGCAGCTTGCCAAACATGTAGTTGCAGAGACCGCCGACTCCGTAGAAACGAAGACCCACAGAATGGTCACTATGAACCTTGCAGATTTGACAAACATCTAGATCAAATTCAGCATTGGATGATGCAAACAACCGCTGTAACTGTTGACAACCGCTGATTCAAATCATTTCAAATCTCAGTCTGATCCAAGATGCTCTTGCGCAACCAAACGCAACTCTTTTGGTGAAAAGGCATCCATTGCTCCAGCAATCCGAAGCAGTTCGAAAGTGCACAGAGTTTGAGCAAAATAGCTGTCAATCTGTCAATCCAAATGCAGCACCATGTTTCGAGTCGCAACGATTCAAAGATGCCTTGGATTTTTGAGATCTCAGGTTTTTGGTTTCCGCCTCGAAGGGTTGACCATCACGTTCTGCTACCAAATGAAGAGAACGATAGCCATTGGCCTGGAAACGGTGACATCGTGTGGACAGTTGAGTACAGGTTCCACAGTTCCACAAATACGTTGCCACGTTGCCTTGGGGTTATTGATGTAGTCTTTCTGCTTTTTGCGAATCGTCCAGAGCTCAGCCTTTTCAATGCAGAAAACTCTTGTGGTAAACGGTTTACGAATGTTTACGAGGTGTTTACATGTGCTTTGCGATGAATACAGAATATTTTTCAGGGTCCAAACCAAAATACTGCGAACTTCAAAGCACAGTTCTTCTGCTCTTTCTGCAGTTGGAGCCTCAAAAAAAAAACAGTCCTTCAATCAAATATCATTTGTCCGTGTCCATGTTTTTCTGAGGTTCATGCGTCCAAAACAACACGAATTGCTGCACGGTCGAGCACCTTCAGGGGATGTTGAAGGATTGCTTCATTGACCGCACAAATCTGTATGCACGAAAAGGAAAATGGAATCAAATTACATGCAATAATTCATTGAAAATATAGATATTGCGTGGTGTTTATACTCCCGTCTCAGAAATCCCTTCAACATACTTCAACCATTGGAAATATATTTGATCCACGTGTCAATTTTTCGTATCACATGATCACACCTCTTCAAAGCGCAGGTGTTTCCTTGGTCCACATGGAGACACCACTTGATACGTGCAAAATGTGCAAAAATTAAATGTTCCATTCTGCTTATGAGATTTGTCATCCCAATCTCGAACCAGGTTCACAGCAAGAAACTACTGGAATACAAGAAACACATTGTATCCAGGAATCCATCTTATAGTCGAAACATGTCAATACAATTCAATACATCACCTCAGAAAACTTGCCTCTAAAAACACAGAGCTGTGCCCAAGATCAAACAAAACATACAACTCTCGGCACATGACACAAACTTGGCATGACATCTGGCCGTCTTTGCCAACATTTTCAAAGTATGAGTGGGAAAATGTATGAAAATGTCAATTTGTAAATCGGAAAATTCAATTCCATTGTCTTTGACTCATCCAAGTTGCTGCCTCATCTTTTTCCAAGTGCTGTAGGGTGATTTCGCTCTTCCAGAAACCTTGGTCGGAGCACGTTGTGGAATGAAATAAGGTATGGCGTACAAGTAGTTCCGGGCGAGCCGGGGGCGGAAATTTGAAAAGGGAAAAGAACTATAAAGCAACGAAGGAATTTGGGTATAAAATGCGCGCAAAGAGACGAACCAGTCGATGCCCAAATCGGTTTTTCTGTGCGCACCAGCGTTCAGCCGTTTCATGGTGGTGATGTGCCGTGGTGGTGACGTGGCCTTTTTTCATGCCATGGGGTTGGTTGCTGGGCGGTTCATCTCGTGAGGCGTGTTAATCGGTTAGTTGCGACAAAGCGCTACAACGTATTACAAAGTACTATACACAGTGCTACAAAACACTACTCCTTCACTACAAAGGACTGCTCCGTACCACGAGGTATTACAAAGTACTACTCCGCTTGATAGTTGCAACACATGAAACGTCCATTACAATGCGCGAAGCAACAGGAGTCACCCTCCAACATCACCAAATATTGCGCCTGCCATTTTGCTGTACTCTTCTCTACTATTCTCTACTCTAATCTATTATTCTCTACTATTCTCTACTCTACTCTTCCCTACGATTCTCTGCTCTTCTCTACTCTACTCTTCTCTTCTCTACTCTACTCTACTCTTCTCTTCTCTACTATTCTCTACTCTACTCTACTCTACTCTTCTCTTCTCTACTCTACTCTACTGTTCTCTACTCTACCACTCTCTCTCTTGTTTAAAACTCCGTAACTCGGAAGTTTCTCATCCAAACTTCCTTTGATCATCTCAATGTACACATTTGGAAAGTTGGAAGTGGCATACAGGCATCGGGCAAATGATATGCAAATATTGCAAAACTCTGAACTAATTTTCTGGCATCAGCATGATGGCAAAACAAGGCTGCAAGGACATGTGGGGGCTCAATACATGCCATAAACCGAAAAAACAAACAATAAAGTCATTGTAAAATGCTCAAACGTTCATAAAAGATAGCAAAAAAAATGATAAAATGTCTTGTGTTTCTTCAGCATCTTAACCAACATCTTATCAATTTTCTTTTGCCAAAGGCATCGCAGCGCTTTTGAGGCCTTGACCCTCAGAGCTGAAAGATCTTTCAAACGTTGGCCGTTCTCCAGCGCCTCTGAGAAATCTCAAATTCAGACTCTCAGACTCTTCTTCTCTTTTTTTTCATATTTTGCAATTTCACACATTTCACATCATTCCATCATTCCACATCTGTCTCCTCCTGGAGTTCGTGCACGGCGCTATTCACCAGTGCTTCACCTTCACAGCGTTTCACTCGTCTTCGAAGTTCGACGATGCGACGTGTTTTTTTTCGTTTGCCTTCAGGGCCGCCCAGGAGTCGGCGTAAATCTCTACGCTCCTTTTGCAGGCAAAAAAATAAAGGCATGAGAAAAAACATCAAAGTTTACAAAAGTTTGCAAAAACCTCAAAGGGCAATAAACTCCTCTGGATGTAGTATTTCAAAAGCTGCATCTTCCAATTCATCTTTTATCCTGGAGCAATGTCGAGAACAAATTGGAGCATCGCAACACTCGAGGGGGATTGCACATTGAACCAGTGAAAAAAAACTATATAAATTAAACTCTATTTTGAATGACTTTAAATCGTTGAATATGCATAAATCAATAAAAAGCAAAATATAAATCCGGCTCAAAACGCTCTTCGAAACAAACACCTGGCTCTGCGCATCCACCATGGATCACTCGCAACATTTCACAGGCGCACGAGCCGGCTCACGGGCCCGTTCGCTGGGGGTCTGGGCCGCCTTTGGCGCTCAGAAAAAGATGGTACACCTCTCACCTTGGCAAATTCATGAATTCATCGTTTTTGTTTAACCTTAATGAATGTGATACTTTCTTTTTCATATTTTTTTTCTTGTATTGATACTTGTTGCTGTGGCTGGATCGATGTGAGCTGAGGTATTAGCCGATGAGGGGTGTGGCAGCCATTTGGAACCTGAGAAGTTCAACATAACAAAAACATTCAAGAAACTTTGGTATTTCTGGCGATATTGTTTCGTATCGTGTAACAGTATATTGAGAACAAATCACTGGATTCACACTACAAGAGTTGCATGTGCAGCCATTTTGAGAATATGAGAAGCAGATTTGGGCACCGTTGCATCATGATCTTTGCAGCAAAGAATTATTTTTGTGAAAGTGGAACTTTGATACGCAGTCATATGGCAGTCACAATGAAGCTAGGCCCACCGTGGGTACCGGAAGGACAAAGCGAAGGGCGCTTCTTATGCACTAGATGATGGTGTTCCAGGTGATGATTCTCCCTGCTTGTGCTACACGCAACAGGTCAAGTCATGTGATTCAAGTCAAAAAAAAACAAGTCAAGTGTATGGAAGTCGACACGCAAAAACACCCTTTACACCAGAAGGCTTTTACACCAGAAACCTTTTACACCAGGCACCTTTGACACCAGACACCTTTTACACCAGTTGTCTCAGCAGTCTTTCCATGGCAATGCATGCAAACTCTTGCGAGTCAGCAAACCTTCTTTTTTCATCGTTGGGATCTTCATGTTCTCGCGCGGCACGACATTGCCAGTCATCCTTCAAAGCATTGATAACTTTCACTTCATCCTCAGACACACCATATAATCTGTTAACTTTTCACGGACCACATGGCGTCTGCGCGCAGAGTCACGCACACGGTGGCGTGAACATGAGAAGCCATAATATATCAACAACGTGCCTGCTGTTGAATGCATGGGAATACTCATGTCAGATCTTCAAGCATGCCTATGTGCCCCGCGTGCCGCATACACACACATCCTTTTACACCAAAGATATGTGGCCATGTACAAAAGCCGGAGAGATCGAGCCCACAGCCGGAAAAACACAATTTGTATACAAATTGAATTAGAAAAGTTAATAGGGAAAACTTAATCAACAAAAATTCGGAACGCAAGCATTTTGAAGCTACGTTCCAAAACCTTGGACGCAGCGCAACAGAAAGCCAGCGAAGACTTGCAGCAAAACACAATGAGGAGCACCGTTCCAGCACGCTAAAACGCAATTTTACTACAGGTTCGTGCGATCGACACGCACGATTCTACGAAAGGGTCGCGCCGAGCAATGTCGATTTGAATTTACAAGCGAAAGGGTTGCGCAGGACACAGCAAAATGCCGATGTTATATGATGTTATTGCAGTGTCGGACGATCGACATGCACGATCTTACGAGAAGGCTGCATTTTCGCAAGCATTTTCCGGAGGGCGCCCCCTCAAGACACTTGGACTTCGGAAAGTTAAAGACTTTGCAATATTTCTAAAGGTGTAACTTGACTATACTGAACTCATGTTAAGATAAGAAAGCTCAAGTCAAGAGAGCTCAAGGTCACTTAGTCAAGTCAGGGAGCCCAAGACACGCTAGATGTCGACATGTTTGCACGCGGCTCCTAAAAGCAACACCCTTCGCGAAAAAACTGAGGTTCTGGCTGCTCCATTCCAAGTTCCTGGCAGAATTTGCAGGAGAATATATCTAGGACTGCCTTGAAAGAGCTTGAGTTTCTGAAAAATATTCGCTTCGACCCGGTCCAAGTGGGCCTGGTCCTCACTGCTTCCACAAAGCCTGATCTCGACATGACTTTTGCACAAGAGGAGATAGCAAATAGCTCTCAAATAGCTGTTGAATAGCTTGAATAGCTTGAATAGCTTGCATAGCTTGCATAGCCTAGGCTTCTAACACTTTTTACTCCCAAATTGCATTACAAAAATGCCTGCAAGATTGGCATGTGTCGGCATGTCAAGAATTGTTTGCCAAGAAGCTCTTCGAAGGTGCCTTGAACAGCACGATCAATCAGCCTGGCACTGAACTTGTCCAAAAGCCAGCATGCAGCATGCTACAAAATTTTCAACAGCTCGATCATGTACAAAATCAATGAGTTTCAGAGAGTGCTTCGAATATTGACAAGAACTCTTTCAAATTCAACCCGCCTATTTCTCTCATCATCTGGAAACCTCATCTCAGTGATTTCTCTAATGGTCATGTGAGTTGCCCATCTTCGCCCAGAAACTCTGGCAGCACGTCATCCATGAGCTTGGTAAGATCCTCCGAATGAAGCTTCACATTTGTTCATCTTGAATGATCTTCCTATTAATCTTGATTTCATAGTGTCACCATTGCAAAATTGCTGGCGTTGTCTGCTGGAACCTGCTTGGAGACAGTACCGGTTGCGTCTGAGCTATATAAACGAAAAAGGAATCCTTGGCGCTGCTATCGTTCCGACTGATGCAAGTGATGCATAGTGAGAATGACAAGAACCAATGTTGGATGTGGAAAATGACAATCATGAGAAAAATTGATAACATGGGCAAAATGAGAGGATTTTTGATGAAGATGCTCTGGTGTCAAGCACGAAAGAACAAGTTGAAAGGCCAAGCAACTCATCTTGTCATCCAGCGCAGCTCGTTCGCTGAACACACCTTTGGCACGTTACGCGTCAGTTTTTTCAAACTCTTCAGGATCTGAGATGAAGCCAAGATGCTCAAAGCAGAGGCCAAAATGACCTCGTTGCTCCATCTTCAACCGAGATGCGAGTTAGAGGCAGTTCCAACATCTTCAAAAGGGATCAAGAAAGGGATCTTAAAGGGTATGTGTCGCTTTCAGCGTGCGCGATGACGTTCCTGTGAAAATTCACCCCTAATTTTTCCTTGCCTTGCAAGATACAAGAAGGATGAAGGTGTACAGCGATGTACAGCGATGTACAGCGTACATAGCTTACATCAAACAAATTAAACATCGCCACCTGGCACTGAACGCTGCCGAGATGCAAAGTCAATCTCCTCTGGCAATTTCCTTGGATGATCACTGTGAATCCCTTGACAACGTATCCGCTCCCAGGTTTTTGACAAAGAATCCACACAATGCCAACAAGTTACATATATAATACATATACATTCACTAATCTTTACTACTACAATGAGTCAAAACTAAAACTTGATGTGGAATGTCATAGCCAAAGCTGAAAATCATACAAAATCCTTGTATCCGTATCCTTTCTCTTAGTTCTTTCAGGAGATGTGCGCACGAGTTTGAGGGAAGTGTCTGGCCCATTCCAAAGAATACGATTACTAAAAACACTGGAGCATGCACAACTCTTCTTTTCACGCGAGCGGCTTTGTCTCATCCTACATTTCAGATCTCTTGAGTCCCTGTTTTTGTTCAGAATCAGATTTGAGAGCCGTTCCAACCTTTGCATCCCAATCGTCCATCTGCTTCTGCAGGTCATAAGACCTCTTAGATCTTGTGTCAAGCCTTCAAATTTGAGCAAAGGATAGCAAAGGTAGTTGTGGTCCTGTGCTGGGGCGGTTCAGAACACTCGGATTGTTGCCGGCCAACTGGAAAGCCATTCTGAACAGCCTGGCCAGGTCCGATTTGGCGAACTCTGAATGAGCAACAACCTTTCGATCATCAACGGATCCGAACCGAATCAGGTACTCTTCTGACAAATGCGCATAGACCTTTGACAGGTCGGCCAGCTCTCTTGAATGCCTTCAGGCTTCCCCTGATAAACCATCAACATGTCCCAACATTTCATGACTAGAGTCTAGAGGGCAAAAAGAAGACATTTCAGTTATCTCACGTTGTCTCACGGTGACGAAATGCCCGAAGGCCTGCGCGCAGCCACGTATGCGACGTATGCGACGTATGCGCCGTATGCGATTCGATGTCCCGAGCCAGAAATTCACAGATTCGGACTTTGGAAGTTTTCATCATTGAAATTTTCATCTTTGGAAGTTTTCTGAAATGGATTCATCTTTGAAATTTTTACAAATCAAAGATTTTTTGAAGAAAAATCTTCTCTGCCAACAAATGTTTCGAAGATCTGCTCGCGAAGGCCATGGATCGCCTGGTCGCGTCCGAGGTACCCTGTGAAAGGCCTCCTCGTCCAAGGTAGCGGTTGTGCTCGTGGTGGGCGTGGTGCAACAGAGACACAATGAAGACACTTATGATTGATTGAAGTTCATATTGGTTTTCATATTGGCTTCATATTGGCTACCTTGCCTTCATCTCTCACATCTCTCATCTCCGTGCGTTTGGTGCGTCGTCGGCAACCGGAAGTTCTCAAAGAAACAGTGTCCAATGTCGATGTCGGAAAGCGCTTCCAACAGTCGGCTGGCGTGATGGTCAGGTTCGTCAGGTTCATCAGGTTCATCAGGTTCATGGCCATCATCACTCCATGAAGTCGTTTTGCGGCTGGACAAGATGCCAGTGTCAGTGGTTCTCCAGATCTTAGGCACTTTAGCACAATTTGCTCCTCTTCTTCAGAGACCGGGCCATTGATCTTGTGAGAATCTCTGCGGTGAGATATCATTCTCGTCGCTTGCTCTCGCAATCCTGCGTTGTCTTTCATCCGTCTCTGATGAAAAAAGTCATGGAGGTGAGCCTTGCGGTGATCTTCGGCGCAGCGTTTCTTGGCCTGTGCGCTATGTCGAATATTTGTAGTTCGGTGCTTTCATGATCTTCCCGATAGTCCATGCCAAAGACTCCAGCATTGCCTTTGATTAGTCCACCTTTTGCCAGGATTTGCATGGCGGCAGCATCCTCAACTTCCAGCCACCATAGTCCAGCCAGGAGTCGTTTATCTGAGTCCAGAACTTCCTCCAAGGGCTCGACATTTGTGGCTGCTTCTTCTACTGATGGTACCGCTTATGGAAAGGCAAAGCGACTTTCCACTTCGTTCCTGGACAGCAGTGTCAAAGTTGCGGAAGCACTTGGCAAAGCTGAAGAGCCACTAGAGTCACTAGAGCCAATTGCTTGAGGCCCCTCCTTCCGCAGTGAAAAAATTGTAAGTGGCATCAGGTGAAGAACAGGAACACAACGACAGGTGGCAACAACAGAAATAAACTGAATAAACCAGATTTTTGGGGGACTATACTACAGCACACAAAGGATTGTAGCGCAAGTGTCAGGTACACAATAACTTGTGAAGAAGGGTGGGCGAACTGAAGCTATTCATCCACACAGGCGGCAAGTGCCACAGGGCTCTGCACATGGTGCGGCAATTCAACCGCTTTTTCATCTGTGGCTGTCAAGAGCCCTTTTTTTGCCTATGTCGTGGAAGAAAACGACCACTGTCAATTCATTTGGATCAATGTCGCTCTTCCAAATGATCATCTTTTTAAGGGCATCCCAAACCCAGCAGGTGTCCAAAACTGTTTTGCTATCCTCACGGCTTGCAAAGATGTGTTCAATAGTTGCTTGTCTGCCAAATTCTCAAGTGAATTAACCCTGCCTCCACCAACCTGTCCAGAAAGCATTCAATGAAAGGTACAATGGTCTGCTTTTCCAAACTCCGAGTGTCTTCCGGTCTCAACAAATGTCTTGATAGATGCATATGTGGCTTTTCCAGCCATGTAAGCCGAAGTCCTTGGTTGTTCATGTTGCGTACCACCACTAGACCACTTCCTTTCCTCTTTCGGAGAGGCAAACAAATGGATGCCAGGTTGATGTCTTTGTCAGATTTTAATCCGGAGTTGTCTGCAATGGATAATTCTGATGCTCCAATTGTATCACTTCCAGTCACCCAACTGCGTGCAACTATATCATAGCCCCCAAGGCAAGAAGCATACATCCACTGGGATAAACCACGCATCTTTGTGTATTTAATGCCGAGCACGGCCCTGTGAAGGCTCCGTCGTGTGGAAGCCTATGCTCATCCAACGGGTTCCTCATATACATCAAAAATCGTGACCTTGTGAAACGATGTGAAGCGTGTAGGTTGTCACTGCCACATGGATGGAATTCCCTTGACATGTTTTGATTGCGCTGATGTTTTGTGTCTGGGATTTCCATGCAACCCTTTGGCAAGCTTGTCTGCAATCGCCCAAGAACAACTACCCTTTGCTTCCCAGCATTGTGCGAGAGCGTTCCATTCTTGATATCAAGCTTTCCGTTCCAACCATGTTGAAAGTTCAGGATTTGCACTGTGTCTGGACTGATGATGCCGACTTCATTTGCCTCAAGTTGCTTCCCCACTGCCAAGCAGATGATCCCGAGGGTGCTTCCTCGTGTCGCCAGGATATGTTGCCTGTGGCGTCGTATTCCAGAAAGTGCGTTTCATTCTTTTCGTGGAGGCTTCGATGCCTTGGATCGCAGTGTCAAAATCCAGATTGGTCCTTTCTGTTTGCACCAAAACAGGGCAATATTGAGGATCAAGTTGAAAATAGCCAGGACTTTCTTCTTGCAGTTCTTCGGTCGATAGAACAATCTTGAACTTATATTGTATAGTGTTGTTTCCATTCCTGGGAAGCAGCCAATGGCCTCTGGACCTTCCAAACGTGTGAAAACTCACTGGCTTTGGTGGCCCTTCCGCAATGCTCTGGGTATACAATTCTAGGAATGATTGCAGAAAATTGTCGCGTACTACAATTCCAGGTGCGAACCGAAACCTAAGGGTGGATGGGCCCATCTTCCTTACCGCCGGCATCGCTACCACATCCTCAATTTCCTGTCTTTCTCGTGGATGACATGCATCGCCTCCATGCTCTGCATCCTCCACTTGACCTACATCTGAATTCTCTTCACAATCTGGGATTTGAACGTGCTGTGCTGGATCCTTGTGGCGAATCCCAATCCTCTGCCTCCAGTTCGTCCCTCCTCCTGCTTCTGCCAGTGGATCGTTCAAAAGACCAAAAAAAAGTTGCCTCTCTGCATGTGTCAGCCCATGCTCCTCCATGATGCTCAAACTCTCAAAACACGATGACAATGATGTTGGAACGAGACAGGAAGTCTTGAGCAAAGAGACTCCAACGAACCATGCTGTGATTTCAATGGTGAAAAGTGCAACACGTGCAACCTGGGATTGGGTAGCACGTATAAAAGTTTGGGTGGAGTCTTTTGTGGCAGTCCTTTCAGGAGAACTTCGTGTGCAACAAAGTATAAATGAAAGCCGTTCTTTAACCCAAGGAATCAAAGTTTCACCCATAGTTTCAAGTTTCCAATGATCCCGCGTTTGCTCTTCTTTCAATTGTCAAAGTCTGCAAGAACATGTGCATTTTGAATTTAAATTTCACTCCACGTCGAATCCCGCTGCTTCGCCAAAGGAGCAGGGCTGACAACATACGATCTTGTAGTGGACCTTGAAAATATGGCACCTCTTGGATGATCTTTTCCTCAGGTGAAACATGTGAAAACACATTGAACATCCTTGAAAGTGTTTTCACACCTTTGATACAAACCATAAGATATCAAAATGATACATCTTCGAAGCGTTTACAATGAGCAGCGCTCAAGCAACTAGGAATTCCACTGCTGCTTCACTTGAGTTGCCATCAGTAATCTTCATGAAACTCATGTACCTAAGCTGGGAATTCGCACTAATCACTGGTTACTGGCATCTTGCTTGGATGATGTATGGATGTAACATCTTGTCCGCAACAATCTGGGAATGGCCACGGCTATCAGTATTGCTTTCCTTAGGAGGTCACAACCTGGAGATCTCAGCTCGTGAAAGGCCAGTGCGACAACACAACGCCTGGGAGGGGGAGGTATCAGGACGTATGAATGTCTTTTTTGAATTTGAATTTGTTTCGTTCCACAAATTGCAGAATTCGTCGCAATTTCGTGGAAATCAAGAAACACTACAGCCCGTGAAACTGTCGAAAATTCCATGAAAAGAACATGTTGTCCCAAAATGTCCTCGAAATCTTCGCTGGACAGCTTTCTTGCGTTGGGAGGGTGAACCTCAGCAAAAGTGGGTGAAATGTAGAAGATGCAAAAAAATGCAGCAAAAAACATGCGTCAGTTCAATTGCGATTCTTCATTGAGAATTCAACAAATATTCACATCTCACATCAAAATTATCAAGGGAAGCTTAGCTGAGAAATTTCCGATATACGAACAAGATCGCGGAGTAGAGTCAAATAGAGTAGAGTAGGGTAGAGCAGAGTAAAGTAGAGTAGCATAGCGTAGAGTAGAGTAGAGTAGAGTAGAGTAGGGTAGGGTAGAGTAGAGTAGAATAGAGTAGAGAAAAGTAGAGTGGAGTACAGCAGAGTAGAATAAAGTAGAGTCGAGTAAAGTAGAGTAGAGTAGAGTAGGGCAGGGTAGAGTAGAGTAGAGTAGAGTAAGATGAAGCTCGAGCGTCACTTTTCGTGACAAGGGCAGTATTTGGTGAGGTTGGAGCGTCACTTCTCTTGGCAGGCGCAGCACTTGGTGACTTTTTGAAATGTTGTAATTTTCATTACAAAATGCTCGTGGTGACCTGGAAAAGTAAGCTTGGTTGCGAGGCGGGTTGCGGACTGACGGTTTCATTCTCGGATCATGGTTGGATCATTCTCGGGTCATGGTGGGAGCATTCTCGGATTGTCCCCGCATTGTAAATGACGTTTCACCTGTTTTCGAACATTTTCTCTGAAATTTTGCAGCGTCATTTTTCGTGGCAGGCACTGCAGTATGTGGTGAGGTTGGATCGTGACACCTGTTGCTCCACGCATTGTAAATGACGTATCATATGTAACGAGAATCAAGCGTACGAGTCATTTTGCGTGGCAGGCGCAGTATTTGGTAAGGTTGGACTTTCATGTGTCGTGGCAGGCGCAGCACTTGGTGAGGTTCAAGTGTCACTTTTCGTGGCAGGTGCAGCACTTGGTGAAGTTCAAGCGTCACATTTCGTGGCAGGTATATTTGGTGAAGTTCAAATGTGACTTTTCGTGGCAGGCGCAGCGCTTGGTGAGGCTCAACATTTTCGTGGCAGGCGCAGTATTTGGTGAATTCAAGTGTGACTTTTCGCGGCAGGTGCAGCACTTGGTAAAGTTCAATCGTCACTTTTCCTGGCAGGTGCAGCACTTGGTGAAGTTCAAGCGTCACATTTCGTGGCAGGGGCAGTTTTTGGTGAAGTTCAAGTGTGACTTTTCGTGGCAGGTGCAGCACTTGGTGAGGCTCAACCTTTTCGTGGCAGGCGCAGTTTTGGTGAATTCAAGTGTGACTTTTCGTGGCAGGTGCAGCACTTGGGTAAGTCAATCGTCACTTTCCTGGCAGGTGCAGCGCTTGGTGAAGTTCGAAGCGTCGACGATTTGTGGTCAGGGGCAG
>DF241961.1:8080-46048 GCA_000507305.1 Breviolum minutum Mf 1.05b.01 | reverse complement strand
TACTTTAGTAGTACGGTAGTAGTTACGTAGGTAGTTAGTTAGTTTTGGTAACCTAAGTTTTTGGTTTTTTCGTTTAGGTTTTTTTTGGTTTTGGTCCTAAATTTTGTTTTTTATGTGTTTTTCGTTTTAGTCCTAATTTTTGTCCAAATTTTTGGATGTTTTAAAGTTTCTTGCTTTTGGCTGAATTTCTTGTTTGTTTGTTTGTTTGTTTGTTTGCTTGTTTTGTTTTGGTTTGTTTGTTTGATATATCTTGAATTTTCTGAAGACATGTAGAGCTAAAGGCTTTAGTCACAACATCGGAAACGGTTCGCGCCGAAGAGTTTTTGACAAGCGAGCCGTCTCACTTCACGACTGACGGATGGATGCAAGTAAGCGTTGCCACTCCGGCTTAGCCGGGGGTGGTGCAATCTTTTGCTGCTTGCCATCCTTGGGGACAACTGTGCTAGAGATCACAACTTCTACGACCCATCCACGCACAAAGTCGGAGCTATGTATCTCTATGAAAGGGTTTAAGTTGCACCCCCATGAATTCTGGCATACCACCTTGCCATCGCACTGATTCCAATGGATGGCGCTCATTGAGTGGTTGCCTCTGTCCCCGGGTGGACCGATACTGGCAACGACTATTGCGCAACGAAAGCCAGCAAACGCATGGACCATGTGACAAAAATGCTTCCAGTGCCGAGCAGGATGCAGAGTGAGAGACATTGTGTGGATGGTAGAAGGCCACTGGTGCCGAAACTCGCCAAGAAAGCTGGCACACTCGTCAGGCCACATGGCTTTCGGTGGAATGGTATTGCTGTGCCATTTGTCCAACAAAGTCTCATCGCTGAGGAACAGGCCGTACTTGCACTGCAGTGAATGAGCTGCACAAGTAGCCAACGAGAACTCACTGCATAAACCAAAGCTTCCTTGGTCTAGCAAAGTGATTCGCTGATGATGCTTGGAAGGCATATCTGAGATCTTCATCTCCTGACATGGTGCGCTTTCATGTCTGGTGTGGATCTCGGCCCTTTCTTCAGACTCAGTGACTGGGAGCTGACCGCATTTCTTCACTATGGCTGCTTCCACCATGCTTTTCAAATTTGGTACATCAGTCAACCTGTCTAAAAGCAAAGCTTGTTGGTGAGCAGTCAAAGTTGCAGCAACCCTGGCTATTGCTGCCCGCGATGTTCTTGAAAGGCTTTCCAAGTCCTCTTTTGGCTTGCAGAAGGAGCAACGGGCTCCTACTGATGGAAGTGCTGGCTGTTTATCGATTCCAAAGCAGCACGGCTCACCAGACAGTGTACCTACACACTTCCGTGGCATCTTGCAAGTGAAAAAGAAAAGATCCAAATGGCGACAGGAGGCTAAACGTTGTCAACTGTTTCACAAGAATCAGCTTACGAAGTATCTCTGGATCTATGATCTATACACATGCATGTGTCAATGTAATTAGGATGCGTTTTTTCAGGGTTTGTTGCTGCAAGTTGTTGGGTTTCCTAAGGTTTTTTGTTTGTTGTTTGTTTGTTTGTTTTGTTTTGTTTTGTTTTGTTTTGTTTGTTTGTTTGGTTTCCATGCGGGGGTTGAGTCATGGCTAATGGAATTAGAGGAAGTTGGATATTGGAAGCAGATAGCAGATGGATCTGGCGCATGTCTTGCGATGTGGTATGGTGCATTTTTTGGTTTTGCCTTCATGTATGGGATTGCAGCATGAAAATAGAAAGGCTGAAAAAGCAGGAAATGGACCTTGAGCTAGGGGGCCAGGAGCACAAGCTGTGACTCTAGCTTCGACAAGGGAAAGAAGAGAATGCACGAGCACCACAGCAAGCTTTTTTGCATCTTCATAGCAGCCGCTCTGTCTAGCAAGGCGTCCAACCTTACCTTATTTTAGCCCTTGAGCTACCCAACCGGCCGATGGAATAGCCTATGGTCAATGGCTTAGGATTGAAACAGAAATTGAAGCATGGCACCGGTGGCCTGCCACATGTTCTTCCCCCTGTTCCAGTAGACCCACTGAAGAGATCGAATCTTCCTTTGTAGTAGAGCACTTCCAGGTTTGCGATTGATGAACTTCAGGCTTTGGCGCAAAAGACCCTAGAAGCGGTCAATAATTTGCGCGCCAGCCTTTACCACAACCTGTTTGCCATCAGGTAGGTTGTGCTTGTACACCGTGGTATAGTGTGGCTTCACCCACGTGGCCTTCCCTTTGATCTTAACCAGCTTCTTTTTGCGAACGACATTGTCGTGGATCACATCTGGCACCTTCAATTTATAGGCACGCGCCCCATCAGTGTGAAGAATGACTTTTCTGTGGGCCAAGTGTTTGGTAGCAATTCGGGACCTGGGGCGCGTTTGGCTGTCAGCTTTGGCCGAAGGCGATAGAGAACCAAAGTGCTGGGGCAGCCCCTTTCAACAAGCCCCCCCCACTGCTCCCATTGAACCTTGCCACGGCTTTTCACTGACTTGGCCACTTCCTCTTTCCCCAGATCCACCTCGTCAGCTTCCACATCCGCCCACTTCCTCCTTGCTCCAAAGACAATCTTCTTTTCTTCCGACTGAACATACATTGCCCTTGCTACTTCCAAGTTGGTGTAGATCCGTTCCACTGCCTTGGTTTGAATGTCCAAAAGGGCGGGTACTGATGAATTGGGAACTCCTGTTAGAGCACAGCACAGGACTGCTGCTTGTAGCGCCAAAGGTGTTTGCTGAGGGCCAGAGACACCGAAGAAGATAGGATGGTAGTCATGTGGTTGAATGCGAGCTTGACATCCTTTTGCATTACAACGATGTACCCAAATCTTTTTGACTTTGTCGAAGTAGAGAGGACTCATGCACCCTTCACTACATCGAGGGCATGAATGGCCTTCCCAATGTTTTAAGAGCCCATCCGCACGAAGAAGCATCACCAAGGCTCTGCCCTTCATGTTGGCAAGCATGTGAACTGGTCGTCCCCATCGAGCTTTCCTCTTGTCAAACTTCTTGACATGTTCTTCATGACGCACGTACAGCACTTTGTTGTGGACCGGCTTTGCTTTCTGGATCACTTTCATAAAGCTTCGAGCTTTTCCTCTTTTGGGAGCAGGCCAAGGTTTGGGCTTATTCTTCACAGCCTTCATCAACTTCTTCGGCATGGCGATGCAGAAGGGGCCTATAGACCAGACATCAACGAACCTTATACATAGGTCTGAGCCACCAGGGCAATGAGATTCACGAGGAGATTGCGGCATGAACGCTTCCACTACAGTTTTGCACTTGCATGCTTCTAAGACATGGATTTCAGTTGCTTTGATGAGAAAAGAAATTGAAGTTTAATCAGTAGATCCAAGATTTATGAATGAGACAGAACTCACATCGTGGCTGTGGACGGGGTACGCAATGTAAGATATGATGCTGTTTCTCTTCGCAAAGCATCTCAATCCGCTAACTTTTCTTTTTTCATACTAGAGGCATCTCCAGATCCAAAACTCTAGTCTGCGCAAAGACTACTTCCAAGCTTCGGGGGTTCTCCTCAGACATTTCATCCATCATCTGTTCAAGCGCAGGCAAATTGTCTGGATTCATGGGCGTGGCAGGGGGTGCATGAGGAGCAGATGAAGACGCAGTCTCAGGAGCGAGGCTTCTTGACAGGGGATGGATCCAGCTCGATGAGTTCGGTAGATGATGACCTCCGTAATCGTTTGAAGGCCTGGTCGAACTTTTCCTGTTTGACTTTCAAGGCAAATTCACGTTCAGGAATCAGCCAAGGAGCTTGTTGAATGTCACGAGGCTCTCCGCCGAAAAGGGACCAACCACGAATGGTCACCGTCCTTGGCACAGCTTCACCATTGAGCAAACGACGAAGAAGCTCTTGAGACCACAGCGCATCTTCATGGAATGAGCTTGGAAGAGTATGCCCATCTGGGTTGCGCTTGTATTTTTGGAAGATAGGCCTTTGGCTTTCGGCAAGCAAGTCCTTCACATGATCCTCTGACCATGCAATAAACTCAACATCACTCTTCGAAGTCAATGCCAAGCGCCAGTAGATACCATGATCTGTGAGAACAATCATGTGTGTGCGAGCCAGAATTGCGGCCATGTCCTCTGCGTCATCAATGCCAGAGAACGATGGAGCAATGAGGTCCAAGAACTGGCAGTGTGAGATGGAAGTTTTGCGTTCCTTCTGCATCTGTTCGAACAACTCTCGATCGACATTCTGGTTGTATGGATTGTTGCCGCGTGCCGCCCAGCACCTTGATCAAACATGATCAAACTGCGCTGAGGAGTAGCGAGCCCAAACTGTTGCATCTTCTTCCTTAGTGTGACATTTACGGTCGCAGTGATCACATGCAAATGTTACGGGGCATTTCATTCTCGAAGAACGTTTTGTATCATTTTCAGTGATATTAGTAAGTGTCAACGCTTGAAACCATGGAAACGGAAGCTTCAGACCAAGTGACAGAAGGATTCAGGAAAGCCTTCAGGAAAGAAGCGTCCCTGCGTTGAAGCTTCGTGATGGGCTCAGCCTTAAAGAAGTCGAGATGCTTAGCAGTGACGATGGACGGCACAAGGTCTGCGCGGTTCGCTTGATCTATCTCGAAGCGAGATTGTGCGAACAGGATAGTCTTGGAACCCACGGACTTTCCAACCCGCGTTCTCCCTATCCATGTAATGGCATGTTGGCGCATGGTTGGAAGCATCTTCACCAAGACACCATCTAGGAACCATGCACAGGAGCTCTTGAAGGTGAACGGCCAATATTCCAGTGTTTTTGCATTCTGCCGTTCTCTATAATAGTTGTTGAGGGCTTCCTTCACCTTGCCCTCGTTCCAGCCTTCAATCTTGCCACCTGGCAAGTGGACCTGTTCATCAGTCCATTCCATGAACTGGTTCTTGTTGTTTGATCTGGGGCCATGGTCACGAATGAATTTGTAGCCCTCTTCCCCGGCAGATCAAGCTTACTTTCTTCTCAAACTTCGGAGCTATTGTCCAGAGCCGAATTTGCATGCCCCCCATGCGGTCAAACATGTAGTTGAGGGCCATGAATCCGGTTCGAACTTGCTGGCCCCAGTCGAATCGGAGCGCATGGCCATGACAGTAGGTCAGAATATCTTTCGAAAAGACCTTGTTCCTGCGCAGGTAGATGTGCTTCAAGATGTCGAAGTACTTCTTTTCTTGATCTGGCGGTCGGAGGGCTGGTCGGACAATGATTTGGATGCTGTATACATAGGGCACATTGGGCTCAGATTTGAGACAGAATGGTTCTGGAAGATCTCGAAATTTGTTGCACATAACTTGTAGAGGGTGTTGTCTAGGAAGTCTTGTGTGACTTCGACAGGGTGATTGAGGATCAGATCTGCAAACTGCTCCAATTTGCATCCATTTTCCACAGTGTTCCGAAGTGGTAGGTCCAAAAGCACAATGTCCGCATCTGCTGGGCGATCGCACTTCAGAGGCTTGCTTCATGGACCAATGATCTTTTGTCCTTGAACATGCGCGCATGCCTCTTCGAATGTTAAGCCTGCATCTTGTTCACCCACTTCTCTATTGAAGCCATCGATGAAATTCAAGTCGAGCGCCATGATGCGGGGTGCGGGACAAGTTCGAGCTGATGTATAGCTGCAGGGTGAGGCAATGTGAAAGCACAAAGAGAAGCGTAGGAAGGAACACGCCAAGCTAATCTGAAAGTCCTGAGGCAAAAGCTGTTTGTCTAGATTCATGTGAAATATGAAGGCATACGTTGCAGGAGTGCACTGAACCGGTTGCGAGCAATTATGCCGAGGCGGTAAAGAGTGAAGAAGGAGTGAGGAGGCAGTGAGAAGGAAGTGAAGAAGAAGTGAGGAGGCTGTGAGAAGGAAGTGAAGAAGAAGTGAGGAGGCAGTGAGAAGGAAGTGAAGAAGAAGTGAGGAGGCTGTGAGAAGGAAGTGAAGAAGAAGTGAGGAGGCAGTGAGAAGGAAGCGAAGAAGAAGTGAGGAGGCAGCGACAAGGAAGCGAAGAAGAAGTGAGGAGGCAGTGAGAAGGAAGTGAAGAAGAAGTGGGGAGGCAGTGACGAGGAAGCGAGGAGGAAGCGAGGAGGTAGTGAGAAGGAAGTGAAAAGGAGGTGAAGAAGCGACGGGGAAGTAAGAAGAAAGGGGAGAAGAGATTGGAAATTATATATGCAATTCAGACCAGATAGTAGAGGGATGCAGTGCAGACCAGATGGTAAAGGGACGCAGTTCAGACCAGATGCGGAGGTGGTAAAGAATATTACAGGAAGTGAGGGGGAAGTGAAGAAAAAGTGGAGGCAGTGAGGAGGAAGTGAAAAGGGACAGGAGAAGAGATGGTGAATTATATATACATTTGCAGTGCAGGCCAGATTGTAAAGGGAGACAGTTCAGACCAGATGGTAAGGCGATGCAGTTCAGACCAGATGGTGGGTGCAGTTCAGACCAGATGGTAAAGGGATGCAGTTCAGACCAGATGGTAAAGGGATGCAGTTCAGACTATATAGACGGTTGATGGGTACAGTTCAGAACAAAATGGTAAAGGGATGCAAAGGGATGTAGTTCAGACTGGATGGTTGAATGTTGTTCAGCTCATCGTCCTCCTCTTGCGACCATGTGAGTTCAGTGTGGCGTGCCGGACCTCAACCGCGATCGTGTGAGTTCAGTGTGGCGTGCCGGGCCTCAACCGCGATCGTGTGAGTTCAGTGTGGCGTGCCGGACCTCAACCGCGATCGTGTGAGGTCAGTGTGGCGTGCCATACCTCAACCGCGATCATGGGAGGCCAGTGTTGCGTGCCGGACCTCAACTGCGATCATGCGCATTCAGTGTTGTGTGTACCTCACGCATGTCAGAAAGAATGTCAGAAGATATGTCAGAAAGAATGTCAGAAGATTGCTTCAGTCAGTCTGCGAAGTTGAGAGTAAAAGAACGCATTTCAGGAGATGAGTTGTATGTCTACCCTCACCTGACCTGATCAGGCTGACATAAAATCTCACGTGGCTGTTTTGAAATGTCATGGTGGGGATCACTCGAAGTAAAGTAATTTTAGCTTTTGAAACTTCCGCCACCGCCTCGTGCGGCTATATGTTGTGAAATACAAACCAAAAAGGAGTTCCTTTTTGTCAATTCTCTCCAAATCCATTCAATATCGATATTTCAACACAAACAATTTTTCAACAAAGAATTTTCTTCAAACAAATCTTCAACATCCTTTTACATCCATCCATTTTTCATGTTTCCGTTTTTATTGTCGATCCTTTGACCTGAGGATGCCTGGCACGAGCCAATTGTTGGTCTGCCACAAAGCGTCCCAGGAACTTCATGCTCACGAAAAGCAGTCCCCTGGAGACACAAAACAAGAAACCAAAATGTGATTCTAATATGATTTGTGTGTGGTTTTATATTGGTTTTTGTATGGTCTTATGTATGTATAATTATGTGTATATATATATATACATGTATATATATATATATATTGGTTCTTGTACGGTTTTATATTGGTTTTTGTGAGATGGTTTGTGACAAAAAAACTGGATAAAACTGCCCAACGAAATGCTATCATGCAGCACATGCACTTCATTGTACCGATGTGAAGTTTTCTGAATCTTCAAACACAAATTTGCAGAACTGAGGTGGGAACACAAGCAGAACAAACAAAGCTATCGTTCCATATAGCCTTTGGCACTGTGAATGACTGAATGACGAACTATCCTGTCTCTTGAAATTCAAGACCGTGGGAGATGGCTATGCTAAATACATCTAACTATGCAATGAGTCCAAGATGTTGGGCTTTTGTTCGAAAAACACATACCTTTTTTTGAATGCGCAACACGCAGGCAAAAGCTGGGGCTGCAGTAAGTGGAGGAAACATGGAGGAAAGGCACGGAATGGAGCGCAGAGAGGCGGCGAAACACAGTTTGCGCAAGGTGAAAAGGCATCATGGAATCAAAAATGAAAGCACCGAGCGACAAAAGCTCAAAGAAATTCATAAAATAAAACAACGTTGCTTGGGTGTCACCGCGTACCGTGACGTCTTTTCTTTACACCCACAGCCCACCCCAAACCCCTCCACCAAGTCCTGCGGGCAGCAAAAGAAACATGTGAAGTCGTAATTCCAGTGTGGGAGGAACCAGAAAAAACGCACAGCGACATCCAACCGGAGGCAACAACAAAGCAAAATGCTGAAAAGCACTCAAGCACAAAAAAAACGCATTGGAAGGAAAAACGCTTAGGAAATACATACAGTATACACCTCCATATTCAACTACCTCAGGTGGTGAATCATAGATCGAAAGTGAAACTTCGAGGCCCTAGCCATGGTACTTGAAAAGCAATCTCAAGCATTGAAGTTGGCAGACGGGCTCGACTGAAAGTCTGCCAGAACGATATTTTATACTTTGATGCTTTTGTTTCACTGGATTCACGGCCTCAGGTTGTGATGTATTTGTGATGTATTGAAGACATGTCAGCAATCTGTTGCTATCCAAACTACACTAGAAATCAATCAACCTGGTAGAGAATTTATACGATTTCTTGTGTGTTCAATGCAGTCAGAATCCCTGTGGCTGTAAAAGAATTGTGAGATGCTGCGATGCTTCGAAACTCCAGCTGGCAAAAAGTCCCAACACTACCTACTAGCTATGTCAGCCATGTCTTCTTTTTCTCAAATGCATCTTTGCTCATCTTTGTGCTGAAGACTGCAGCATTTCGGCCATTCAACGTTTACCATCCCAAAATCTGCAACTGCAATAGGAATAGAAGCAACAAATGAATCGGTGAAGTCACTCCTCCCCAAACCCAACAAATTCGCCAGCGCGGCATAGACTTTGGTACCTTCCAGGTGAAGCCGGTACCGGTGAAGCAATTCATGTCACGAGTTGGGGCCTAAAATGGCCCGTTGAGCGGCCTCTGGTCCTGCAAAAAACCAATGCAAAAGAAACCTGTAACCTGGTGCCTAATTGAAACCAAAACTCCTGGTCCTATCATTTCCAATTTAAATCTCAAACTCCGAGTTTCAGCACTCCTTTTTTTGCCATGGAGAGAAGTCGGAGCTCCGCAGCCTTAATGGGGAGGTTTTGACGATTTGAAGCCATGCAACGCCAAGCAACACGACCTGATTGGCCAGGAAAACGATCAAAGACCTGGGAACGTCAACACAGCACATGAAAAAAAAAACAAATACGTTCGAAAAAAGAAATACAGCAATCATTCCAGTAAAGTCGTCATGCCACCTCAAAAACCTGTCATCAATTGGGGTGGGAACTCTGTAGACCGGCTTTGTGCCTTCTGCGCTGTGAATAAGGACATAGCAAGGTCCACCTTCCGGTAAAAACATCATTCATATCATCGCATCATCATATCATGTAAGGTATATCAGAAAACCATCAATCATTCACTCATATGACATCATGGCCAATCCTCTGATTTTAAAAGATCACATATACAAAAATAACAATATGAAACAAATTCAATGAATGTTCCCTTGGACGCTTTGCGGGCCATATTATGGAAAAAGCGGTTTTGTAAAATTTCGATCCAACATTTGTTAATAAAATGCAAAAACAAACAGGTTATACAGAATGACGTCTGTCAACCAAACCAGGTCTTAGGCTACTGTCAGGAAGAACATGGGTAAACCGCTATTCAGAATATTCATTTAAAAAAATGCTTACCATCATGTGTTTATGGAATGGTATTTGCCAGTCAAACTTTTCATTTCAATAGTTGATCTGATGCCCTTATTGGGAAATCACACGTTTTTAAAAATGATCTCCCGGATGGAAAGAGTTGCCACAAATTTGCCACCCACATCGCAACTCCTTTTGCCAAACTTTAGCGAACCCGATGTTTGTCTTTAGCGGTACACGTTGCCCAACACTGGTAAGAAAACCATGGATGTGTCATCGGAGGGAGCAAAGGCGTTATCTAAAGAAAATGTCCAATCAACAGATTTACATTTAAGGTTTTGAAGTTCCACCGAAATGCTTCCAAACCACGTGTTGTTTACAAATGCCTAACCACCATGACTGACACTCTTTATGAAATTGCCTGAACAACACGTCCCAGTGCACAAGCAGCCATTTTTATAAAATGAACCACCAAGATCTCCTTCCAATCAAGACTGGACACTTGGAATCATTTTTTTACAATCGGAGCCTAGCTTTTACAACATGGGGTCTGGCAAGAACATTTTATAGAGACTGGATCCCCATAACGTAAAGAATCAAGGATATAAGGATGGTGTTTTTGAAAAATATATTCATTGCTGTTGAAATTGCGCTTCGGAACAAATCGACTCGCAACGGAATGCCTTGCCAGGTGATAAGTCGCCAGAGCTTCGGAGGGTGAGCTCAATGGCTGCCTTGGCCAAACGGCATCGAACAAATTCACACAAATTATATAAATGTGTGTAGCTTCATGATTTTTTTGCAATTCTCATTGCAGTAGCACATATCTTTTTCCCCAAATAGCTTCAGCTATAGGGGTTCTTACTTCAAGTATAGGGGTGAGGCTTCGCAGATTTTTTGGACTCTCACGAGGGCTTGCTCAGCTGAGCATCGATTGGTGGACTCAACACTCCTCCGAAGCCCCCGGTTGTTTAGATGACGAGCTGGATGCCCAATCTTCGGACTTTGTGCGCCCTTTCACGGTGCTTTGTACAGAAGTCTATGCTAGAGATGCTGACACTCGTGGCGGAGGAGGAGTTTGAATTTAATTAGGTGCTCACCGCGCGACATCGTTGTCTCCATGCGGGAAAAAAAAAATGGGGGGCAACAGGTTTCTTCAATGTAATATGATGCAAAACTTTTATTTTGTGTTTGCTGCTGCTTTGCTTCATAAAGTAGAACGTGTGATGTTAGCAATTCCAAAAACACGAAGTTCACGGCGGAATACAGTATATTTTTTTGAATCGGTTTGAAACAAATTGCGGAAAATCGATGGTACCTTTCAATGCTCTTTGGGGTCTATGCTGGTATAATTTTTGTATCGTCATTATTGTATATGATTGGTGGTTGGGGGCCACGGCCTGCGAGTTTGTTGCAGGCTGGATGGGAGTGTTTTTAAAGGTGCTAGAAGGGGTTGCTTCTTTGAATTCATGACGCGGGCACAGATGGGAGTTTCTTGGCAGTGCGGATGAGTGAGATCAAGGACGTCGAAATTGTTGACAAGAGCGCTATTGCAGTGTGGGCTTTGATAGAATTCAAAACGTGGCTCCCCATGCCTAGAAAAACACTGTAGGAACAGGATAGAAAGAGAGGGGTGGGGTTCAGCTGTTGCTGGAACGGTATTGGGCATGAGGGTGTTCGATGAAACTTTGGAGCAGAGGTGCGTCCAAAGTTTAAGAGGGTGGTTGGGGTATGTCTATTGTCTTGCCGTTTTGCCTTACCTTGTGTTTGATCTTAGTCTTATCGTTTCCATCGAAGAATTTCTCTGGACTGACCATTGGGAGGCCGGGAGCCTGGTTTTTTGGATATTTTCTATTTTTTTGTCAAAAACATGAAGAAAATGGATTACAACTGGATTTTTTTCGAAATTTATCCGTATATCTGCTCACCACGCCAAGGTCACAATGCCTACAAATTGCCACTGTGCATGCACCATTTTTTTTTGCACCAGAAACCATCACTACGTCATGTCGAAATCATGTCCTGCATCCCAGCTCGCGGCAAATTGTTGAAGTTCTACAAGTAACGTGGCCTTGCTCACCCAAGCTGAACAAAGCTCAATGTCCACCGTTGACAGAGGATCCAACCACTGCTTGGCCAAAGGCGGCCTGTCGATTGACGCAAAAAATTGGCATCTCACACACACACACAACCAAAACGACCCCATGTCACAACAGTGGGCAATCCATCAGACTTTGAGACAGCAATTTTTTGCACTTTCCGCAGCCTCGACTTGTTTCCGTTCAAGACCTGCGGCTCTTCCGAACACCTTCGATGCTGTCCCAAAACGCGTTGCTGCGGCTGCTATCGGCTGTCACAACATGTCCCAAGTCATAACCTTTCTCGGGTAAAAAAAAAATTGGGATCGATACCGGAACACTTCCGACAGATAAGGCACCAGCCACCAGCGCTGGTCTTAGTGATGGATGAAAAAGGTTCTTTCATCACAAAATAATTGTATGTGCAAAAATGCTGACTGCAAGCAAATTGCGTGCTGTAGGACAGGCTCTGGACATCTTGGGACCAAGCATGCTGGCTTGCAAGGATCGTAGTTGCCACAATGTCAGCAACAAAGATCGCCGCTCCTGGAAAACTTGTTTGTATGATCAATGTATGCTGTAATTGTCTATGACGTTGTTCTGTATCTCCATGTGTTCTCAACGCAACTCATTCCTCAATCATATCGCTCCGTTTCCATCCCTTTCCGCTATGTTCCTCTTTGGCAACGTGTAGCCAACGATGTTTCACCTCAAATTTGGTCAGCGACAGGTTTCCAATCCAGGATTCCAATATTGAAACATGACACATCAGCAAATTCACTTAGGAAAAAACACTTGGCATTTCTACGGGCTGCATGAATACGACAAAACTCATTTCATAAATCTTATTTTTGAATCCAAATATAAATTATGATGAAACAATTTTCTGTGGAATCCGCATGCAAATATTTATACATATAGATAAATAAAAACATGCATTCATTTATTTTTTTCACTTGGTTGACTTTTTCAAACAAAAAAATGCATGTCTTGCAAACTGACTCAAACGAACAAGTCGAAAGAAACGCTCTCATGGCGCCAAACTTTTTGAATAACAACGGGGGAAGTCATGCCACATGTCGAATGTCGACCAGGATGGCTGGGTTAGGCATCTCACAGTTGATCATACCCATGTTTGTCGGTTTTCATTGAACATTCGGACAATTTCATTGTGTACAGTTTGAATTCGATTGGTACACAATGCGATCAACTCGCGCAAAGGGTCATGTTGAGTTCTCGAAACAACGGTGGTGAGTCAGCTAAAGTCTGTAAGGTCATCATAGACATAGAAAGCTGCGCGAGCATTCGCAAGAAGGTGATTCCGGTAGTTTCATCGGCAGTAGCTGCTGTAGCTCAGGTAGTCTGATCAGTGTTGTGCGTTCGGCAGGGGGGAGGGCGGGCGCCAAATTTTATGACACGTAAACAGTCGCACCCACCAACCCACCCAGCTGGCGAGGAAACTCGTAAGAATGAGAAGTTCAAATCTGAAACCAATGTAACTAGAAGTGCGACTGCGGAACAAGACATCACAACAACAGATCACAACACAATACGACACAAGGTTCACAAAGCATGGAAGTCTGAAAGAGTGGTTTGGTGAAGCACGATAAAGCCAAACCTAACCTGTAAAGTAATAGGTTAAAGCATCTTCGCCCATTGCACCACTTATTTCACTTGGTTGACTTTTTCAAACAAAACAACTGCACGTCTTGCAACCTGACTCAGTCGAAAGAAACGTTCTCATCGCACCAAACTTTTTCCATGACAGCGCGGGAAGTCACGCCACATGTCGACCACCCCCCTTCTTGCACCACATGCGGAAGGACATCAACATTGATCGAGCCACAAACTCTTCAATTCAAGGATGTCACGTCTCAAAAATTCACACACCAATTCATGGTTCACAGACCGCGAAGGAACATCAGCAATATTTAGGCTTCAGGAGGGACACAAGCATACCATGGAAAACAACAAGGGTGTTCACATTCAAGTGATGAAGTTGCAAAAGCAAGGGAAAAGGGGCCTTGCGCAATGCCTGGGAGAAGGCAAAGCAGGAAGGAAGCCAGCAAGCCAAACGTGATTTAGATCCTGCTTTCAAGGACTTGTGTGAAGCAGACTGTGAAGGCTTACCTGAAAGACCGCATGAGGTCAAGAAGTGCGCTGACAAGGACATCAAACAGTTCTATGTGTCCAAGCAGCTCAATTCTGAAGAGAGCAGAACCAAGGAAAGCGCCGCCACGGCCAAGCAAAGTGTGGATGATTTGGAGGGCACCAATGTTGACATGTCGAGCAAGCTTTGGCTGTGAAGCCAGAAGGCAAGCAGTTGCTGTTGACCAACAAGAAAGCCAGTGATGGCAACAAAACGCCAGAGGTGGCTGACAGTGAGGCTGTGGGGGCAACGCCTGAAGAGCAGTACACTGCTGCTTACAAAGGCGCAGAAAAGGCAAATGCTGCTGTGGGTTCAGCTTTGGACAGGGCTAGTTTCTTGCTGAACGTCATGGAGCAGAAGCTGAAAGATGAGCCCACTGCCCAGCTGAAAAGCAGCTCTGAGGAGCTGAAGAAGCTTGAAGCTGACGGTACCAAGGCCAAGAATGAAAGCTTGTGCGGCAAGTTGAACAGTTTTCAAAAAGAATGCGAGCAAGCCACCAAGGCCATGAACCAGCGTCAGTCCCATCACAGATTGTGGGCAAAGAATGCAGCTTCGATCAGAAAATACTTTGAAGCCCCTTGCCACAGAAATGGCTGAGGCCTTGACTGCACCAGCCGAAGGACGGAGCCAGAGATGGCAGCAGGGGAAATACCAGCAACGGCCTGGTTACAGACTTTACAAAAAAGCAAAATGGTGTTGGTTTTTAGAAGGGAAAAGGGGAAAGACAGCTCCAGAGCATGTGAATACATATTCATAAATATTTACTTGTCCTGTAGGTTTGTAGTCAGAGTCTTAAGAATATAAAAATGGTTACCCAATTCACACCACCTCCTCAGGCATTGGTTCAAGCTTTGTCAGGATGTGATTCAAAAGGTTTCTAATGTACTTCCTTCTTTTCAGTTCGATTTCCAAGAACTGCAGGCGCTAGATGCAAAGCTTGAATTAGGCCTTTACCTGAAGAAAAACCAAAGTATTCGGTGATGCATTCTGCCCTGTACAAAAAACAAACTTTCGGCACAGGACACAGCAGAATTGCTTCAGAAAGCTGCAGTGTGGGCTTTAGACATTCCATTCCAAACAAGTCAGTGCAGCCAGAACTATGGACAATTGGTTGACAAAATGGCCAATGGGGCCAACTCTATGGGGGAGACGGAGAAGAACGATTTAAGCCACGAATGGCTACCATTCATTTTGCTTCACGAGTGGTTGGCAGATTTTTTGCTGCAACCAGGTGCTTGGGATGAAGGAATGCTGGAAGAGGGAACATACTTGGCGAAAGAACTTCACTACGCCAGTGATGGCTGTTGACACCGTGGTGTTTGCCGGATTCTGTCATCTACTTTGAGAGCCTGAGGAGTGCAGTTCAACCTTGCACCGAGTGTAAAACACGGACAAAAGGAAGCGTGAGCTTGTTGAGAAGATTGAAAAGGTTTTGAAGGTGGAAGCCCTGTCAGCTCCTGCGGCAGCCCCTCCGAAAGGGAGGCTTGGTTTCGCAGAAGGTCAGTTGTTTGGTCGTTCTACGAGGAAGCTGCTGAATGAACTTAGTCAGCGTGCTATCCGTACACCTCCAGAAGGAAAGTGGAGTGAGGCGACGCCTTTGTATGCTCTCGCGTATTGGATTCCCAGGACCCCTGGGTGAAATCCTGGGTCTATTGCGAATGATTCCAAGACTGGTGGGTTGGGAGGTGTTCTCTTGGATGCCTCTGCGTTTGGCTGCGAGCTGGGTGAAGCTTTTTGCTCCTCAGTCATGGTTGATGGTCAAGAGCAAGTAATAGGTGAGTGGAGACGCTAGCAGTTAGTGTGGGTTTCAATTTGCATCAAGGCACGCTGTTGCCTTCCTTAACAACCGCCAAGCTGCGCGCCATATCTGCAATGGCTCACGCAGTTGCCTTGGTGGAAGAAGACTGAAGGTCAGCCTTTCCAGGCTTGGCTTCCCTTTTCTTCACGCTAGCCACCTCTGGCTTTTGAGCTGGAGTTGAGTTGAGACAGCAGCCACTTCTAGCTTTGATGTGGAGGTGGCTGAGCAGCGATTTCTGGCTTTGTTTTGGCATGCTTCTTGCCAATTTGGCTCAGACTTTAACTTTCGAAGGTTCAGCAGCAGGCCTCTATAAGGGCACCTTTGGGAGCCATGTCTGGCCTCAGACATTTGCGACACAAAGGAATAAAAGTTGTTTTTCGTTGGTTTGGTGTTTGCGACACTTGAACCAAAAACAGCACGCATGCAAACCGACTGTTTTTGTGAATCAACATTCTTCATGGCCGCCTTTTTCTTTGTTGGGTGAAAAAAATGTTCCCTTGAACTTTTTGAATTCTCTGCTGGCCAGATTCTTCTGGGAAAAATGATACCCTTGAACTTTTTAAACTTTTATTATTTTTGTGCTGAAATGAAACTTACAGTCAAAAAAATAGAAAAGGTTCAAGGCCCTCCCTAAATTTCAGGGTTCCAAAATTTTTTCATGCCCTACGCATGTTTGATTTCAAATCCTTTCATTGTACTAGAGGTGGTAGCAATCTAAAACCATGCGGCGGCTGCCTTTTTGCTACCTTGTGGACAAGTGTCAGGTCCGGGCTTTTGGTGGCCGCTGCTGGCCAAAGCGTTAAAAGCGCGCTGGCCACCCCTGGCTTAAAGCACTAAACAAAACCTCCCGGCGCTGTCTGGCATTCAGTGGCCTGGTGGTGGCGACGGCGCGGTGATGCTGGTGGCCACTCCCACCATGGTCAGACCCCGGAAGTGCATCAGAAGGGCTCTTGCCCTTCGCTTTCCTTGTTGGCTTTTCTCCTTTTTTGTTCATGTTTGGCTTTGCAATTTCTTCCTCTTCAGGAATGTACACCTCCTGGGCCATCTCTGGCTTCATCAGCAGCTCCATCAGGATCCCTCTTGGGCCGAGTCTGGCTTCACTGCCTGCGACCCATCGCATGCCTGTGGTGGCCCTCATTGATTCACTAGGCGAGGCATCGAGCTGAAAGGAAAAGTTTGGGATTGGCTAGCCACAAACGCAGCCATCTTCGGCTCTTGAACAAACAGTTCTTGAACAGCTGCTGTGTGCCTCGCAGACAAAGGATGGACAAAAAAAATTGTCCATTCCAGTAACGAAGCCTCCACCAGCACACCCACATGTCAGCCATCCCTGGCTTTAACAGCCACAACCACAACAACAACAACAACAACAACAACAACAACAACAACAACAACAACAACAACAACAACAACAACAACAACAACAACAACAACAACAACAACAACAACAACGACGCGCAAAGCCTTTGCTGGCTCTTCGCCATCACTGGCTTTCCCCTTGCTGCGCCAAGCATCGCTTCCCTAGTCCCTGCTTGCAAATAGCTATACCAGTAGTACCGCACAAGGCGGTGGCGGAAGTTTCAAGAATAGGAAANTCATTAACTAGCTAACTGTCCAACTGACGAACTGACTGACTGACTGACTCACTGACTCACTAATTGACTTACTGACTGACTGACTAACTGACTCACTAATTGACTTACTGACTGACTGACTAACTGACTAACTGCTAATTGACTACTTGACTAACTGACTATCTACCTAACTAACTAACTAACTAACTAACAAACTAGCTAACTGACCAAATGACTCACTGACTGATTGACTAACTGACGAACTGACGAGTTGACTAACTAGCTAACTGACTAACTGACTAATTGACTAACTGACTGACTAACTAGCTCATTGACTAAGTGACGAACTGACTAACTTACTACCGGACTAATTTTTCGACATCAAAACGTCAAAAAGTGCTCCGAAGACTACAGTTTTTTAACATTTTGACTTCCAAATGTGCTTTTCGCCACAGCGGCGTACAATTTTTCGACATCTGAACAGACAAAAGTGGTCCAAACCCGTCATGTTTTGCACATTTTGACTTGCAAATGTGCGTTTCGCCACAGCGCCAGGCAATTTTTCAACATCAGAACGTAGAAAAGTGGTCCAAACACCTCATGTTTTGTACATTTTGACTTGCAAATGTGCTTTTCGCCACAGCTGCGTGCAATTTTTCAACATCAGAACGTACCAAAGTCATGTTTTGTGCATTTTCACTTCCGAATGTGCTTTTCACCACAGTGGCGTGCATTTTTTTGACATCTGAACTTACAAAAGTGCTCCGAACACGTCATGTTTTGTACATTTTGACTTCCGAATGCGCTTTTCGCCACAGCGGCGTGCAATTTTTGCTTTCTTCGCGGAGCACATGACTCCGCACCCGCCGCTTTAACAGGCCTACTTTTCGACTGACCTGACACACGAATCATTGAAAAAACACAGCATTTCGCGACTTCTCTAACATTTCGCGCGCGTGTATCTTCGTTCTTCTAACTTTCTGACTATTGCATCTTTTGTCGACTGACTTGACGACTCTACTGCTGAGCTATGCATCTGCTTTTCAACTGTCCATATTGTCGGAAGTTTCTATTTAAACTTCCTTCGATGAAAAAAGTATTGTTCTGCATCATTAACATGTCATCATCTTAGTATTCGAATTACGTGTGCTCCAAGTGGAAGACACGGTCTAGAAAGGCTGGAGAAATCAATGGCGCGCACACATTGGTTGGAGAAAGGTGCAAAGCAGGTGACACTAATGCAGGCATCACTAGCCACTATTGTCGATCCGGGCACCAAAAACCTTGAGCATTGCATCTGTCTCTGAGACCTCCAAATCTGTCGCTTGCTAGCCTTTCCTTGATGCTCGGCCCCTCCTTCGAGCGATTGAAGGCTTTAGCCCGGACACGCATCATGAAGGCCGACACTTGACAGGCTTTGGAAGGCTTGCAACTCGTGATGGATCACCCAGGCTCGGCAAAGCGCCTAAAGCCTGTGAAATTGTTGCTGCGCGCTTGCCTTCAGATCGAAGAGCAGATGCCTCCAGAGTGGGCGTTCATACGGGGCATGCTTTCGTACTTCAGCTCCAAGACATGCCCTGACTCACCACCCTCCGCTTGCACCAGCTTTTCTGCTCCACACCAGGTACACTTGTTCTTCGTGGCTGTCCCAATGTGTGTAACAAAAGAAATGGAATTTTTGGGCCTGCTTTGTAGGCTTTCGAGGTTTGCACGTGACTTGGCAAGATTCACGCAAAGGACCCTGCGCAAAGCTTTTCTCAATGAAAGCTTCTGAAAGCACACACAGTGGCTGGTTGGGTCTCGCCAGAACAAAGTAGCTTAAAGGCCAAACTTTTTTCCTTCTTGCATTGGTAGCTTTGATCTTGAAAGCTTCACCATGTACAATTATGTGTTGCAACTTCTTGTTGACCGCCTCCTCGACTCCAGCAACTGTGACCTTTTGTGCTTCAAGTCAGAAACAAAGAGGCTCTCCAGCACCAAGCATTCCAGGACACACTTCTGCCACCTCCTCGCCCAGCTTGAAACAATACAAATTGCAAGCATGCGCGGCAATGGTGGCTGAATTGCGACGCCTAGCTCTTGCAAGGCCTCTGCATGCGGCGTGATTCCTTCACATCACCCAAACCACGCTCTTGAAGCTCTTCCATCAGCGCAAGCCTTTCGGTAGATTTGCGCACTTTTTTATTCCGGGGAAATGGAGGCTCACACATGTAAGACTGGAATTCGGTCTTTCAAACAATCCAGCACACCAGCAGCCATTGGTCGCACGCGCGTTGTTGCGCTTTGATTCAGTTGCTGTTGCAGGTGGCTTCGACGGATGATGATCTTGGCCTGTCCCCCACTCGAATTTGCCTCCATCCCACACTCAAGCCACCGGATCAAGTCCAAGAACCTACCCGCGTCAACTGTTTCTTCTTGGGAAAGTTTGGATCGAACATGGGCTTGGACTCCAGACCATACAAGAGCAATGCGCCATTCAAAGCACGAAGTCCGTTTTGGATGCGGCTGCCATTTCCCACCCCAATCCAATGCTTTTCTGACAAGAAAAGGCTTGGTTCAGAATCAACAAGCTCTGCGAAAGCTTTCAGAACGACTGCACACGTTGGTGACTTCCTTGCATTAGGGTCACCAGTGGGACAAGGCCACCACCTAGCTTTGCAAGTGAAAGCCGTAGATCTCTCTGCCCGTACAGCTACTTCCAAATGCTTTTGTTCTGACCGGACGCCAGGCATGCTTGAAAAGATCGAACGCAAAAACTGCAGGCAACCCACAGCCATTGCGAAGATATTCACACACAACAGCCACAGGAAGTAGAGTTGCGCACGCATGTGCTGTGGGCAATTTAGCTGCATCTTCAAATGACAAGTCCAATCCACACAGCCCCTGGGTGCTTTGCAACGAACGCGAACACCCCACGATTTCATTCAAACTGTGACGCGCAATGTACTCACTGTACAAAGGCATCCTGGCCCAAACGCATGGGTCACGTGCAGCCGATGTCCGAAACCAAAAAGAAATGAACTTCACCCATGGGATCTTCCAGGTAGCATTCCGCAGACATGTATCTTGGCTGCTCCACATGCTCATGCACATTGAGTGAAGATGCACCGGCTGCAGAAAGTTGGGGCTCATCTCCAAGACCACAGCGGTGGAATTCTTGGTGGCAAGTCTTCGACCTCAATCACTTCTGCTGCAAGACTGTGGGCTGCGTGGACCAACTCCAACTGCCCCTTGCATCATCCCCTTCTAGCTACCTCTAATGGCGCTCACGTACATACATACATGGCAGGCAGGGCGACTATATGTTGTCAGACCCACACTCCCCCTCCTGAATGCAAAGCCATCTCTTGGAAAATAAACAGTGGGGCTTCGGGGATGAAACACAAACCACAAAATGGCCCACCTGGCCAGAACATGACATACAGCATGGCTGGTGTTTGCAGGTAGGAGTCTTGCCAGACAGTTGCTTCTTTGAAACTGAGAACCTGCCAAGCTTTTTTTTGGGGGAAAAAGAAGGAACAGCGCATTACTGGATGATGCAAAACAAGTAACCTGTCGGATACCATTTCCGCACTGAATCTGTAGCTGAGGTCTCAGCGAGCGGTCATCAACCGCATGCCGGACCGCGGGCCACATTGCCGTGTGAGGGGCTTGCCCTGTAGCACGCGCATGCTACCGCAGCAATGGCTTCGTGTAAAGTTTTCGACGGGCTTCACGGCCCAACCGGGAATGCAGGTCAGCCACATTGACAGGCAGGGATTTGGCAAAACGTTGCTTTGACCATACACACACACACACACACAGAACCAACGTGAAACCACAGTCTTCCAGGATGGCTTGTCTTAAGGGCAAACTCTGGGCTGTGATGGTTCTTGTGTGAATGCAAATGATTTGCTCTTCCTATCATGGATTTCGGGCGCCGCGCGTATTTGCCTTGAATTTGCAAGAACGGTGCCCAGCCAAGAACGCATGGCCACGGATCAAGCAAAAATTACTTCACGCGGCTGGCACAACATGATGAAGTTTCAGCCGTTGGCAGCGGCTGGGAGCAGCCACAGCACAGAAGAATCGCAAGGAAGAAGCTGCTCCACCGCCTGGATAGGCCAAGACATGCGTGCATTCAAGCATGCAACGACCATCATTTCAAGAGTGTGAATGGCGTGAATGCGGCGGAGTTGCACCGTACCAGGAATTTATTAAGGATCCAAAGGGAAAGAGCCATGAGTTTTCCAGCTTTCCATCTCTGTTCTTCTTTGGGTTTATAAACAGTAAGCAACGTCGATCCATAAAGCTTGCACACTTTAACCTTTGCAAGACTTTAAGTTTCAACTCTTCACCGCAGATGTACATGAACAACACTGAATCTCTCTTTCACTTTGCTTCGCCACTTCAACTGTCCTCGGGCCACTGCGACAACATCCACACAGGCCAAGACCTGGAGGGAGTGCCAATGGAGCATGACTAACTTGATGTGCACGCACACAGGACATTCCAAGTGTGTATGTGTCAGCTTCTAACTTCAAACTGAAGGTTGTGCAAAACGAAAGCCGGGATGACGAGGGCGGAGGAGACACAACGCAGAGGCAAGTGCACTGGGTGGAGCGGATGGTGATGGAGCTGATAGCAACAAGGTACATATACATCATCTCGCTGTGTATGTCCCGCTGACAACTCTCTCTGTGTTTGGTCGACGCTAAGATTTGGTGGGCAGCACGGCAGCACAAGCAACAGGTTTGAACAGACCGTTTTCATTCCGTTGCACTGGCAAACATCTTCCCATCCCGCCCGGGTCAAGCCTCCAACCATGCGGCAGTGCTAGCACATGTGCAAAGGTGATCTGCCTCGGTGAGCTCGCTGCAGGCAATCTTCAAAACTGAAAACATACATCCAGATACGTACTCCATAGGGAAAGGATTTGCACAAAATGCGGTTTAGCCGGGGCACGAAATGCTTTATGTCTCTGTACAAATGTGTCTCCGAAGCTGGACCCTTTGCGCAAACACACCGGCGGGGAGTTCCAAACCATAATTGTCAGCCGTGCAGACAGACAGTGCTTCTCGGACCCCTGTCCTGTTGGGGTCCTTCTCGAACCGGGGTTTCAAAGCAGGAGTTGTCAGTTGCGCAAACAGATCGTTGCAGGGTGTCCAAGCTATTCTTGGATCCTTCTCCTTTTGGGTTTATGTATCTGGATGCGCATCTTGCTGCCAGACATTGTACGCAGGGGTCTGTGTAGCTTGATTGTGCTTTGGAGTCCAGGGTTTGTGTGGCGGTGGTGTTGTCCTCCTGCTGCTTTTTTGGTGGCGCTTTCATGTTTTTATCTTTGGTGTTTTGTTGGTTGTGTTTTTGTAGTTTTGTTTTTACACATACTTTAGAGCTTTTGCGGTTGGTGGTAATGCTTTGCTGGACCTGTTCTTGGCCGTGGCGTTTTTGGTGGGTGTTTGTTTTGCTGGTGGTGCTTCTGGTGCTGGGTTTATGTTGCTGGCGACGGTGACGCTGAAAAGGGTTCGTTTTGCGAAGAGCATGGGTACTTCTTTCTGCACCTGCCTTCTCTGGCTACTGCCAGTTCACTATATTTGATTCCTTCTTTCCCCGTTCCTCTACCTACCGGCAATGCGCTTGCCATCTGCCTTCGTGCCTGTTTCCTTTCTTCTTTACTTCCTGCATTTTGCTTGCCTGTCTGCATTCCTTCCTTCCTTCCTTTGTTCCTGCGTTCCTTTGTTCCTTCCTTCCTGTAGCCTTCGCTGCTGAGAATAGTCTTGGTCTACTGGCTTTTTTGTATTTCAAAAAAAAATCAAGAAGTATATGCGCATCATCTTGCTCCTTACTGACAACTTGCACTGTGTCTGACATGCAGGGATTTGGTGGGCAGCACAAGCAACAGGTCTGAACAGACTGCCTTAACTCCTTTGCGCAGGAAAACATATTCCCGTCCAGTCGGGAACAAGGCTCAAACCATGCGGCAGCAGCAGTAACAAAGTTGCTTCCTTCTTTCCTTCCTTCCTTCCCGGTCCCTGCCTTCCTTCCTGCCTCCTTCCTTCCTCCTTCAACCCCCGAAACGGCCAAAAAAATGGGATTCCCCCCAAATCTCCTCATCATCATCTTGAGGGGGAACAATCCGGCTGCTCCCGCAGCTGCCGCTCCAAGCGTGGAGGCGCAGCCAAGCCCCTCCTTGCCCTTTCAACAGGCTGGGTATTCAACATACTTGGCGGTAGCGCTAAGTCAAACCATCTCGTACAAAGTCAAACCACTGCATGGGCACAAAGTTTCAGGGAAAAGTCAAACCAGTCGGGAAAAGTCAACACAAAAAAGTCAAAACCCAATGGGCACACAACGATCGGGCATGTTTTTAGAAGCAGTTCAATTTGCACAAAGGTACGCGCACACTGCAGAATTCTAGCGATTTTAATCGATTTAAATATACCTTTTTGCGCAGATCACATTGGCACATCAACTTTAACAAACAAAATATATGCAAACTATAAAGTGCGTTTCCTGAAGGAGGACAAGCATGTGAAACTTCTTCTTCTTTACTGCTTGATGGAAGTAGTGGGGGATGATGGGGATGGTGCTTCATCAAAAGTTTATGGAATAAGCACTGGATAAAAGGCGGCCCTGCGCGAGGGCCGCGCGACTCTGCGCGAGGGCCACGCGACCCGGGACAACACGCCCCCACACCATCCATCATCCAAGTGCAACGAAATCCCTGTTCAAACAAAAAAGAGAAAAACGTTGCGCACACCACCAAAAAATGAAAATCTGAAGTTTCAGAATGTAGCACTAACACTCCTCTGGTACCACTTCCCATAGGGCACACCGCTTCGGGTCGACTTCTTACAAGCCGGTTCGACTTAACCCCAGTACCTAGTAGCTCATTTCTCTAGACTCCATCTCGACTTTATCGGTCTAGAATCTGCAAACCCTTGCTTGCACCAAAAACACCCTGAAACTCCTAGTGTAGTCACGATCACCGGAATCAGATTGCCTGATGGAGGAATCCATACTACTATCCCTGAATTTTCTTGAGACAAAAACCCGCCATGTTTTGACTGTTGCTCGACGTCACCAACCTGCAAAGCAATGAACGATACTATTATATGTTTATCATATTTGTCATATTTCTTTTCATCTTTGTCGGGCTTCCCAACTGCGGCATTCAATGCTACAGCACACCCTGGAGGATATGGAGCAAGGCTCATGACAACCTCAGGTCTCGGGCTCTGACTCGAGAAGTTTCGAATTCCGAAACGTTGAGAAGAGCACGGTTTGCACAAATGGCAAGGTGGCCTGCCAGAATTCCGGAATTTGTTTCTTCATTTTGTCCAAGTTTGAAAGTTTGATCCAGAAATCGCTTGAAGAAAACAGTGATGGTGTTCCTCCAAGCCCATGGCTTCTTGGAAAGCTTCAGATTCCTATGGCAAACACAGAAAAAAATACATGCCTCAGGTAACGGCGAGATGGCAAACAGTCCTCCAATCTTGATCTCTCCGGCGCCTTGGTCCAATATCATCTGGCTTGCAAATGGATCATTTGTACTTGTGGTACTTGCTTTGTTTTTTTTACCTACAGAAACTCAGAAGCCAACTTGGGACAAGATCCTGAAATCTCAAGACACAACATGTATCACTGCGTCACGGTATCACTACCACCGTATCACTCAACTCAAAATTGCAACAGGATAGACCCCAAAGATCAACAGCAGGTGAAATAGATATAAATCATGTTCAAAATATTGTAGCCAAATGAATGTAAATGGAACACTAAAATCAACAAACAAATGGAATGTTCTTGCTGCGCAGCATTACCATCGCGTTCTCCTTCACTTTAGTCCAGCCCATCGCCGCACAGCTCCAAGTCTCGCCTAAAAGAATTCCAGGAACTGCCTGGTTGCAAATATGGCATTTCCTCACATCATTGCATCCAGTGCATCGTTCTCAAAGTGATAAAATCTGATAAAGGGTAAAATTTATTAAAGTCTCTGGTTTCACTTCTTTCACTGGAGACTAAAACAAAAATGAAACAAGACGTACTCAAAGAAAATATTTTTAGAACTTGTACCTGGAAGCCTGTGAGCCCTGGAAGAAAGTACAGACCTTGTCGTTGTCAAGCCCCTCACAGCACAAGACTCATCCTACTCAGAAATTGCAGCAAAGTCAGTCCTCCCTCTGACGATCAGCCGCCATCCACACCTCAGAAACTCTCTGCAAACCGTTACAAGATTTTAATGCAGGATACGAAAAAACGTTTTCGAAGAAATCTTTGAATGGACATTTTGAATCTCCTGCCTTGCGGTAGCACCGAGGGCATGCAATCACGGCTGCCACGGCCCATCTGCATGTGCAAAATGGGTTCCCATTGGTGCGCACATCATGATTCATGAAATCCCCTAGCATCTCATGACATGTGAAGTGTTTCACAAGGGACACCAAACTCAATCACTGCAGTCGATCTGAATCGGTTCTAGAAACGAAAACGTTGAGCGAGAAGGAGGGGGGCCCCCCTTAAGAGTGGCACTAACTTTCTACACTACGGTAGGGATAACTAGCGCAGCTTTTTGATGCTCTGCATGTATGGCCAAGTAGCCGATACTCTCTTGCGACTAAATACTGGCCAAGTAGCCGACACTCTCTTGCGACTATATACACCAAACGCATGTAGATATAGACTCTTCAATATACAGTACAGCCCATAGATAAAAACACAGGCACAAATTCATAACGAAGAGCCATCTACTGCGTAAGGCGCACCCTAGGCAAAGCAGCCGAGGCACTAAAAGTCATTCCTAAGTCGGCTCTAGTATATCGCCGCGAGACATCAAATGCGGTGTTCACAACTGCGTCAATGAAACACCGTAAGAAAATCTTACCTTGGCCACATTATCCGTCCACAAGCTCAAATGTGCCTTACCAAGAAATTTCAACTGACAGGCTCATGCTTCACACAAGGAAAGTCCAGAATTGGGTCACCATGAATTTCATCATGAGTGCTCAGATCGCCCTGCAACATTGGCGTTTTGAATTCTCACCGGGAAGCACCAAAAGTCACATTCCAAAATTTTGGGACCATCACAAGAAACTTAAAAAGGAACAAGACCACCAACAACAACAACAACAACAACAACAACAACAACAACAACAACAACAACAACAACCACAACAACAACAACCACAACAACAACAACAACAACAACAACAACAACAACAACAACAACAACAACAACAACAACAACAACCAACACAACAACAACAACAACAACAACAACAACAACAACAACAACAACAACAACAACAACAACAACAACAACAACAACAACAACAACCAGTTCATTTGGTGAGTCATGATGGAAAGAAACAGAACTTGACATCAACGGGAGAAATTATTCACGTTGCAAATGTCGACGCAACAGCTAAAACCACAATTCAGATCATATAAACCACCATGATTTTTTATAGAAAGTATATGGTCAAATCATCACATCACGAAAGAAAAACGAATAGCTACGCTGCTCGGTGAAGGATGCGAATGAAGTTAGAACAACTATCATCTTACCTGGTGGTAAGTACATAGTCATTCATCATTCTCAGACATAAGATGCACAGTACTCAGCCGAAGCTAATGAAGCTATCTTGTCTGATGAAAAGTAAACCTCAAGCACTAGCCTTGGCCTTTCCTTTAGCCTTCCTAGCCTTCTGCCCTTCCTTCCGTGCATCTGCCCTCTGCTTCTTTGACGAGTCGGTCAAGAAAGATCTCCTCTTGGTCTGACATGTCTGGGGGCTCAATCGTGACTAGAATTGGACAATGGGAATCTGCATCTTTCTCTCTTAACATAAAAAAAAACCTTCGTGAGATAAAACAGAAGTTCGTTGACACTGTAGTTGTACTCGAGGTTCTGTGCATTGTTGTCATCAAGAAAAGAATCAACTGCAGTGGAAAAACCGCATTCAAAGAAGGTAAGCCTACAACAATCACCAACATAAGTTGTTTTTTCGACGAACATGAGGATCAATATCAGCCCTACCCTCAAGATTCGCAAGAAGATACTGCAAGTCCACAAAAGACATGGTATGCAACTGTCTGACATTCATGTCCTTGGAAGTCGTCAACTTCTCTTTCAAGTAAGAGTCCAATGTACGCTCCATCCTGTCAAGCCAGAAATGGCAAGTTGACAGTTCAGCTGTTGCCCAGCCTTTTGATACGCCAGCTTGCTTCCGTCACCGCCAAGAATTGTCACCTGGTGAGCAACGCATTCGTACATCATACGCGCAAGGATTTCCCCAGTGCTGCATGTGACCTGCCAGCGGCATTGTTGTCAAAATTATACACGCATGTACGAGTGACTGGCATACGGAGCTCTCGTCATATCTTAAAGTTCCTGTTCTTCATGTTTGGAAAAATATCCGTATCCGGTGGATGACGAGGCATATGTCTTTCTGACAGATGCTTTCCCCCATGCGATATCAAAAATTGCAAACGATACACGTCGATTTGGACCTTTCCAGATGTCTTCTTGTGATTCTTCTTGTGGTCCAGCAATCTGAGCGATGGATCCATCTTTGCCAAGTCTTGCAAGGCAACACAAATCTTGCAGTCATTGAAGCAACGTGTCCAACCATGTTTCTCCAGAAAACCACGATAAGGTACGAGTGTACCTGCCTCAAAAATCAAAATCAAATGAGCCCGTAGGTTCTTCACCATCTGCAAAATAACAAACTGTTGTTCTCTGGAACGTGGTCAGGATAAGTGTCTGGATGTTCTTCCTTGTCATAGAGCTTCTTGAAATCAATGAAGGACGGGACCAACCGATTTTCACCACGACGCCAATTACCAATATTGCAAAACAACGTCCTCAAAGACTTCGAAGAGCACCTAAAGATTCCTCATTCCTTTGTATTTTCTCACCATTCAAAAAAGCTCAGTACTATCCGAAATATGATCACCATAAGCATACTTAATTTTCTTTGCCTTTGCAATGTGGTCCTTCGAAAATTCCTTTCTCCTTCGAAGACTGTTTTGCCTTAGAAGACCGATGTNTTGCCTTTGCAATGTGGTCCTTCGAAAATTCCTTTCTCCTTCGAAGACTGTTTTGCCTTAGAAGACCGATGTGTTTGTCTTTCCGTTCTCACCATTTGCAAAAACAAATTGTTGTTCTCTGGAACATGATCAGGATAGGTATCTGGATGTTCTTCCTTGTAGTAGAGCTTCTTGAAATGAAATCAACAAAGGATGGGATCAACCAATGTTCACCACGACGCCAATTACCAAGATTCCGAAACAATGTTGTCGAAGACTTCGAACTGCTACCTAAAGATCCTTCATTTCTCTTCTCACCACTCAAGAAAAGCTCAGTAGTATCAGAAACAAGATCATCATAAGCATACTCAACTTTCTCTGCCCTAGTAAACGGTGTCCCTCAGCAACTCCTTTCTCTCCTCAAACAGCTCTTTTGCCTCCAAAGACCGTTGAGAGTTTCTCTCATCGCTTGCCACCTTCAGACGATGATCATCACAACCGTAGGTCATGGTCTTCTGAGTTGGCTTCTGGAAATACAAGTCGCAATAGGTCTCAACCAAAACAGCTTCATCAATGTCAAAACGTGCATTTGGATGTTTAGCCGTGTTGGCATTTCGATATTTGAAGAAATTGAAAGTTTGGGCATGAGTTGACCTCCATAGAATCCAAAATTCTTGTCCTTATAGTTCTTGTCCAACTTTGCAAGCTTGTCCAGGGGCGACTTGTAGTCTGCCGTGACTTCTTCTTCTTCTTCTCCACGAGGTTTAGGTTTCGGCACCTGGACTTGCACACGAGGCTTGACTGATCAAGCATGGAAATCTTGTTCTGGAAGGGTGTAGAGTAGACCTTCCCCTCCCCCAGACAATGAGCCTCAACATCCTTCTGCCCTTTGGATGTTCCATCCTCTGCTTCAGGTCTTACTAACGGTCAGAACTCATTCGTAGAAGGCTGAGAGGAGGTATTATTTCTCTTACGTTCTTCAAGTTGTTCCAAGTAGACCTTCTCCTCCTTCTCTTCTAGCTCCAAGAAGGGTTCATGTTCAATCTGCATATACATTCTCTCCCTTCTGGCATTCCTTTCTGCAAGTAGCAAACCATCAATAGGTTGACGTTCAGACTCCAAATACTGATTCAAAGACTTTGCCACCATTCTGTTTGCAATGCGAGGTCGTTGTTCAAGAATAGGTTCATCCTCTGGATGCGCGTCGTCATTTGCAATTGCTTCATAAATCTGAGAATTTACCAATTCATTTGCTCTGTCCATAAAAAAGGAACTCATTGAATCTGAGTTCGATTCTTCATCTTCTTCTGGTCCGTAGCCAGGCGCCTCCATTTGCTCGTCTGGTGGAATTTCTTCTTCTTGTTGTCTTCTTCAAATTCTTGCATGTCCACATCTTCTTCCTTTGCTTCAGTCTTTGGTCTCTTACCTGATGGTAAGTCTTCAAGTCTTCTGCTTCCTCAGCATCTGGCATCTCACCTGATGGTAAGTCACCAGCTGCATTGGCATCTACTGATTCTGGTATCTCACCTGATAGTAAGTCTGCAGCGACATCTTGAGATGACGAAGCCTGTTGAGTTGGTATCACCATAGTACGTTGCAGAAGTAGATCCTTTTTCACACAAAGCTCCCACGCTTCAGAAAGAGGTTTGATGACAACCTTTGATCCAATAGTATTCAAATAGTTTGGAGAACTCGAGGTTGTTGTGAATATCCAAGCAAATGTTGATAGGAATAGGTTCTGTTGCTGGTGGAGAAAGGATCAGGCGTTGAAGTTCTCACTGCAAATTCTTCTCACAGAGCTGGTGTTTTTCGAACCTATTTGTCAACAATTCCAGAATACAAGTCTTCAATTCCTTCAGCTATCAAATTGAACATACGAAGCTCACCCTCGTCCTTCAAAAACGGCTTCGGGATTTCTCTCATCCATCCAAAAGTCTCAAAAGTTGAGTGATGTTGGAAGGCCACTTGCTCCTGAGTGCTAGAGTATTTCTTCACATAACCGGTCATCCTTCCGATCTCCCCAGCCCTTGGAAAGAAAAGCACAGCATGTCCTGGCAGAGGGTAGGGTGCCCAAGTGTGGCGTGTAATGCCTTCAGATCTCAAACTTTCTTGACGTGGACATCATCCAAAACTCTTTGACAAAGATCACAGCCTCGCCAAAATATTGGTCACTTTTCACCCTTGGAGTTTCTAAGTGTTAACACTATTGCTTGCCAAAGATGCCAAGGGCTCCCTACCTCAGCTGGTGCCGAGCCTTACGGTACCTCCACTCCTTCTGCCATCAAACAAACTGCTGATGCAATCCAAGAACTTCTCAGGTACCTTCTGGTCCATGAACTCCCACGCTGATTGTCTTCTTTTTGGTACGATGCTCTTGGGAATTCTCCACTTAACAATGTCATTGATCCAAGGATCGATGTACTCAGATATCTCGTCTGATGAAAAGTATTCTTCGTACTTCTGCTCCAAAGTCATTTCGTTTGTCCAGGTACCATGCGGAACTTCACTAGGAAGGCCGTGGCCAAGAGAGTCATGAAAAACATTAAGCCCCAAATGGGGATACGATTCAACAATCCGGATGAATTGCAAATCAACATCATCAAAAATCAAAACCCAATTGGAGGTCAAGAACAGATCATAGCCATACTGCAACAACATAGGAACCTTCAAGACACATTAAACTGTGGTGTCATACCTGCTTGAACTCTCTTGTTCCTGTTCCTTTTCGACTGTAGCCATCGCTAACATCATTCTCATACATAAAATGCAATGAAAGGCAAAGTCGAATGCATGTAATCCATTCGGAATTCGATCTCGAGAAGTGGGCAAAATGCCAAGCGCAGCTTTGGCATTATTGCCTTTGGCACTTCCAGAGCCCAAATTACGAGCCGACAATCATTGGAATATGGCACTTCGCATGATATTCACGACTAACGGGACTAACGCGTCAAAAAAAATCGCAAACAAAAAAATCCAGAACCCTTTGGTTGCTGCACGAACCCCGTCTGTCCGACGCGTCTTTGCGTGATTATTTTTCAGATTCCGCGCTATATGTAGTTCCAGGGCGAGCCGGGCCGAAGTTTGAAAGGAAAAAAACAAATTTCCGATAGGATGTGTACAATACCAACCGGTGCGCGGCCCAAACCGGAGTTTTTTTGGTGCGCACATGACACTGGGCTTCTTCGGGGAACAGCTTTTGACCCGCGTCGTGCGCTCCAATGATACGTTTTTACTCTATAGGTTGGACCTTCGCAGGTAACATGTTCGCCCCCTGTTTTCCGTGTCAGACCCAACGGTAAAGCCCAATTTTGAAGACCTAAGTTCAAAAAAGATCACAAAATTATATATATCGGCTACAGTCTCACCATCCTGCCATCCTTGGAAGCGGTGTGTGGCTGTTCTGTGGAAACAGAAACTCTACTTCTCCTACACATGAAGGATGGACACTGTTTCTATCGGTTCAAATTGGATGTTGGATTATAGTTGCTATTCCGCATGCTTCACGCTGTGTTAGTTAGCCATTGGTTTTTCACGTCTTCAGATGTCTTTGGGAAACAAGATGGACCATGCGGCCAAAAAGAAATACCTGACGAAAATGTCATTATGTATCAATTCATAGAACCTGTTGACCCCACCTTTCGCATCCCTTTCGCGACCCCAGTTGTGCTTTTGCTATGAAAACGCATATGCTTGTCTTAGCCTTCCGCATAACAACGCCCCCGGCGCAGCACAGTCGTGCCCCGAGGGCACAGCCGACGCCGGCAAGCACCCCTTTCGTCCCAGCTTTCGCATCGCTTTCGCGACCGCGCCTGCTGAACTTGACCTGCGGGGAAAATGGTCGTGCGATTCTAGGCTTTGTGGTGAACAAGGAGGCCTTTGTAACAACTGGCGCATACTTCCAACCCACGACAGCCTCCAGCAACCAACTCTTTGTCCTCCAGTATTGGGGAAACAGAGACAAAACATATTTAATCATATTTACATATTTGGTATGTAGATCTCATCTATCTTTTGAAAGAAGCATGAAAAACTGCTTTGCCGGCTTTTGCTTTCGCAATTTTGAGCCCAGGCTATTGACTTTTCACTCCTTCACAAAACGGAAGGCTCTGAATCTGCCATGAGCTCTGCAGGCAATGTGATGCGGAGTATTTCATTGCTGCCAAGTTCCTCCCCTATCTCATGAAACACATGTCATGTGTGTTTTTGTTGGTGGGCATGAAATAACTCCTTCTAATTCGTTCTACAAATTTTCGGATTTCGGATATTTCTGGGCGCTAAAACCAACATGATTGATTTGGTGAATGGCTGCGGATTTACGAAATGCATCTCCAAAGGCACCTGGCCACAAGTAGAAGTGTTGCAAGTGTTGCATGCCCCCAAAGCCACGCCGTCCACGCCTTCTACGCCTTCTAGGCCTCAAAGTTGGCAATCGGCAAATCCGAGTTGACATGGTGCCTTTCTACGCTCCTAATTCTCCCGTGCCTTTCCGTCACGCGAGGCTGTGGCTGGAAATCTTGCCTGACAGGTCCCAATCTCCCCCAGTGGATGGGTCTATAGATGTCTATAGGCGTCTATAGTCTATACGTATCTATACGTGACCAAACATGGTCATACCGTATCATACCCTGTCATCCCTCAGAATTGTTGCAAAGTCCAGGTATCCCATTTTAATCCAAACCTTCTGGCAACACTTCGTCCAAAGCCCGTGAAAGGAGACCAGGATTCGGCCACGGCCATGGCAATCGGCGTAGCGCTTTGGTTGGTTTGGTTGATCTGTTTAGCTGATTGCATCGCTTGTTTAACTTGTTTCTCCGAATCACGGTATGGCGGTGCAACATATCTAAATGATTCTAAGTTCCTCACCTTCTTGGAACAATTTGAAAAAGCTTCCCCTTTACTCATGGATCTATGTCGTGTCATGGTAGCAAAACTACGAGTATGTGCATGAGCTCTCCAAAATTCAGCTGATGCCATGATACAGATCCAGGACATCTTAGGACAAATCTGTGCGTCTCAAGATGTCTCGAGTCTCAAGTCTCCTTTTCTGGCGTCCTTTGGCTCACCATCATCGAATCGCCTTTCGCTGCCCGGCCTAAGTTGGGTTCCTATGACACTTTGGCCGGCTCCCGGGTGAAACAAACATGTATGTCCATGTATGTACACTTAGTACCTTGCAAGGGCACACATTGAAATTTCAGCTGATCCAAGCCCTCTCTTGTCTGCTGCACGTAGTCCACGTGGTGCACGTGGTCATGGAATGTTTGACATTTGACCTTGGAACTCACAGACACAAAAGACACAAAGCTTCAAAGCTTCCAAAAGTTCAAGAAAATAAGACCCAAGCCATTCTCTCTGGAGTCTGCCTGTGTCATGCCTCACCCAGCGAATCCGAGAGAGGAAGCAAGAATGCAATGCCACCGGCCTATGACGTTTAGAAAAAAAACGGCGCGCCACCATCATTGGCCTATGCTCGGATCGGTGTCTCTGCCATTGTACAGCATGAGAACATGAAGTTGGTACCTCAGATGAAGTTTTCTCAGAGTTTTCCTGTTAGTACTTCAGATCAAAAACTTTCCAGTAGTACTAACATGTTTCTCTGTTTTCTTTCTTTTCTGAACTTTTCTGTGCTTTTTTCTCAAGAAAACGTCAAAAAACCACTTCTTGGAGGCACGTGTTGGCCATCTTCCGAAGCTCAGCATTCTCTCTCAGGAGATCGTAACCTCGATGGTTTACACATAGCATCAATACATCAATATCATCCATATCAATCGTTTCAAGTTTCAAAATCACAAGTAACAAAACTCAAAAAACAACTTCTTCAAAACTCAAAACGTTTCAAAAGCCGCACGGGGTTGTTTTCGTGTCTTTTTCTCCTTTCAGTGCTCAGGAGATGGTTAGAAGACGTGCGATCAAAAGTGATTGGTTGGACTCTGCTCCACTCGGTATCCTCTATTCATTTATTCTTTGAGAACTGTTTTAGTATTTCAAAATATTTTCTGCACTATCTACTGCATGTTCAGATCTGAAACAGGGTCTCACCTCAGAGTTTTCTCACCTTCCAAGGCCCAAGCAAAGACCTGGAACTTGTGAATCATGAGAAAGTCTCGGCTCCTGTGGCAATACGACACTGAACTTTACGAAGCATTGACATACTTGCATCGAGGTGGAAACAAAAAAAGCACCTTGTCGATTTGAAGCATTGTATCTATTTTGGCCTCGGCGAAATGGCCGACCAGAACGGAAGTTTGTGCTTCTCGGTCTAGGCTGCCAACATTGGACGCCTTCACCAAATATGCAAGGTGGGTGTTGTCGTCAATACCTCTGGCAGTTCAAGGGTTTGATCGTGCTTGATTTTCAGCTGATTTCATGAAAAATATCTGAAACATATACCAAGGAAACGGAGAATCCAGTGTCAATCTTCTCACGAGACCGTTCTGCATGGAAATTAGTGGCATTTCAAAACTTGCATCATGTCCTGGCCTTGTTTCTGCTCAAACTTTTCAGACTCTTCCATGTAAAGCGCATAGAGGGAAAAGTGTTTCAAAGAGTCCCAACGTGCCTGAGCCCGGGTCTGCTTGGACGAAAATTAAAGAAAGTGTTGTGCTGGTCTTAATCTAAATCAATCTGAATGACTGAATCATCTGATAAAAAAGGCAACATAATGACACATAAAGCATCTTTCCCAACTTGCCGGTTTTTCATACTTCCCACTCCGCCGTCTGCCTTGATGATTTCCAGCGCAGGCAACATCAAATTAGGATCGCGATGTTCCAGTTGAGGAAACACATCCGGATTTCGTGCCTCTCGGCAACTTTTGCCCATGGGTCAAACTATGAGATGGTTCGCCTCTTAAAACACACAACTCCTTTAGGACTTAAAGGACTTAGAGGACTTAGATATGAAAGAACTTTTTAATTCTTATTTTCTATCAAATGATTCATATGAACTCATATGAACTCATATGCAATCTAACCTTGGACTTTTTATATTGCTTCATGAACCAATACCGCCCTGTCCCCCACTTCGCCTTCACAAGCTGAAGCTGTGTGCTCAAAAGTTGCAACTTGCATTCCAAACACTCCAACAACGTGACCTACACAACATTTCCATGACTCAAAATGACCGGCGATTTGCAGATTGAATGACTGCACGTCAAAAGAACATCCAAATGATCCAAATGTGTTTTATGTTTCTCCATTTGCTTGCATTGCATCATTGCATCATTGAATCAGTTGAGGCTGATTTCAGCCTGCAGCTGCTCGCTAAGGACGTCAGAGCTTGGAATCACAATAGCTTGCACAGCATCCCGCATCTCCGCCAATTTCTGGAGAAAGCTTTCAGATAGGATGGCAACTGAGATGGGAGACTCAGGGTAGGAAAAGGATGGCACAACACGTTCCTTTTCACATCAAATCTCACTTCAAAATCGGTTTGCCGGGCTCCTTTCGGTCTTCGGTGAGTCTGTTGATGCTTTCCTCCGCTTTGGAACTGAAGTCTTTGACGGAGTACCTTGTCGTTCGAGACTGGAGACTTGGATGTCATCGTTTCATCGCCAAAGTTTCAAAGCACTCTCCGACCGAGCACGGCACGCGGAAATCTTTTCAGACCGAGCTTTGGCGTCTTTGAGCCGTCGAGCAGCTATAGTTCTCTTGACCTTGAAAAGTCAAATGAGTCAAATGAGTCAAATGCATTCCCTTAATCCCGGCAATGTGACAATGAGTGACAATGTGTGTAAAACTAAAACTCCAAACCAGCCCTTGCAGGGTTTTGGAAGTATGTATGTGTTTAACAAAAACGATGTGTTTTGGGTCTCTGCATCGCCTTCTCTCTTCTCAGGCGACATTCGTCGATGAACATGCAGAGAATGAAACGAGAATTCTTCCTGCGGTGAGCAAACGAATGGGCGACCGAAAGCATGTCAACCGTTGTCAAGCATCCTAAAAAGATACATATATATATGTATATATATATATATACATATTATAGACATATATTAATACATCAGCAAATCTGCGTAACCCAGTGATGTTGAAGTGTCCGACATCTGCCAAGTATTTGGTTTGACAGTTTGACATGGACTTCTTGAAGATTCATGTTCATTTTATCACAAACAACAAGTATCAAAAAGCTATACGGGCATAGGCCTCAAACAAGTGACAATCTTTCAGTGTGGATTCCAAGACAATTCAGTCATCAGGATATGGAAGTGATAGCCACATGAATTCCAAAGAAGTTCAGCAGCAAAATGATCCGGCCCGGACAGCCAGCACAGCCATCCCGCCCACTTTTTGAAAGTAAGAACCCCAACACGTAAACGTGTTTTGTGTTTGGGGAATCACATTCGCAATAAAATGAAGCCACCAGAAGGCAACGGTGATGTATGGCAAATAGATGGCACCGATTCTCTACCACCCCAAAATTTCGGCACACCTCGAGCCGTGGCTTTTTTGCAGTTCTCGCAATTCTCGTCTTGCCGCATGAACAAGAGCATCAAGATGCCTTTTTCACCGGCTTAAGTCAAAAAGTTGTTTTCGAACCGGTAAAAACTGAACCTTTTTTTCCATGTGTGGATGTTTCAAATTTTCGAAGTAAACTGCAGGTCACCAGGCTAAACAAATAGTATACCTTTGACTCTCAAAAATGCTGGGATCCACGATAACTCATGTCATGAGTCATGAATCATAAGCAATGATAAATGGATAACAATTACATGGCGCTTCATACCACTTTGGCGTCTTTCATGGAGCCTCTCTGCTCTATGAAGCCTTTCAACTTCGACTTCTGAATCCTGAGACTGCAGTGAATCCAAAGGAAAAAATGATACGATGCTCTGAGTTTCCAAATGTCAAAAATTTATTTATATCTATCTATCTATCTATCTGTCTATCTATATCTATATCTATATATATATACCAGTAGTGCCCGGGCAAGCCGGGGGCGGAAGTTTCCACCCTATAAAAAACATAAACCTATAAGAACACGTGGGCCTATAGAAAAAATCAGGCACGCGCCCTCTCAATGACATGTTTGCTGCTTTGGAGTCGTCAACGGATGTGTTCGATTGCGATTCCATTGACGCCTTCCAAGTACTCAGTGAAATGTGTACTTTCATTAGATCTTCAGAATCGCTTCCGGAACGAATTCACATCTGTGCTGCTGGGCAATGTGATCTAACACATCCAGAAGTGCACCAGAATTTCAATAGCCATGTGCAGACGCACCCATTTGCCGAGGAAATGCATGGATCCTGCCAAGACAGCGCATATTTTGCCTTTGATTTAACTCGTATGTTATCATTCATCTATCCAACGAACGTGTGTGAATTTGAGCACGTCATTTACAATGCGCAGAGCAACAGGCATCACCCTCCAACCTCACCAAATAGTGCGCCTGCCACGCAAAATGAATGTCTTGATTGATCGTGCTCACATATGAAACGTCATTTACAATGCGCAGAGCGACAGGCATCATCCGGCAACCTCACCAAATACTGCGCCTGCCACACAAAATTACACTCCCAAATCTGAGAGAATTACAAAAAACGGCTGACGTCGCATTCTAACGCGCGACCGATCCGAGAATGATCCGAGGATGATCCGACCATGATCCGACCATGAAAACGCAAACCGCAACCCGCCGCGCCGCCGAGGCTACTTTTCCCGCTCCCCAGGAGCAGATTCTATCGAAAATTACAACATTTCCCGCTCCGGCTATCATTCCACATTTCACCAAATGCTGCACCTACTACGAAAATTGACACATGAACTTCACCAAATGCTGCGCCTGCCACAAAA